>JAPTGW010000010.1:18749194-18761317 GCA_029814545.1 Apogonichthyoides opercularis
CTTGTACATGATTTAGGCACCCCCCCCCCCCCCCACACACACACACACACACACACACACCAGGCACAGCTGACGATCGCCCCCTCAAAAATGTAAGTACACGTTGGGCAGTGTAAGTACAACAGCTGCATAGGTACTGCCCGAGGACTGCAACAACTTATTGGCTGCTGTAGTTTGCTATAGTTTCCAGCCACAGATTTAACCTACTTTTCACACATCTCGCAAAATATCTCAACTGCAGAACTTCATCTTATGCAGCCTCCCCTCCTTATCACAGTGTAGATGCAGCTACTCCGCTAGAAAGTCTAACATCCAGTAATACGAGACAGCAATCACTAACAGTTAATTTGGTGTAATTAAAGCATGATACGGTCTGATCGCTTGCATTAGTGGCATCGATATCTGGTCTGGAACTGTAAACCCAAACCTATGTTTACTGTTAGCCCCTTCTAGTAACCATATACCTTCTAAAATTAACTCCCATGTGTCATTAATACAGTCATTGCAATTTCAATTTGTCACAATTGTAAATACAAAAACCCTGTTGAGTAAACCAAACATTGCATCAACATTATTGGTATTGGTAGAAATACCCTCGCCTTTATGGATAATATCAGGCTTCTCAAGTGGAATTACTGACTTTAGGAGAAAATAATAGCTCAAAAGAATAAAAAGAAATGCTCCCCTTTTTTAGTTTATTTGACGTGAAGTCCCAAATTCATTTCGATATTCATGAGTTGTGTTTCTGTATAAACACACTGTATGAGGACGCATTGAATTCATAGGTTTCATTTCAAACTTCAACATTTTAATTTGTCTTCAGGTAAATTTGTTTCCACTGTCATCTTCACACATTGATTTTATTGTTATTCTAATTGTTCGAAATGTTCTACCTCTTGATTTCTGATGTATTTCTTATGTTCTGACCTTAAATAACCACATAAAACCACAAGTAACCCTATGCTCTCATTAACTTTCACTCAGAAATTAAAATCAGCCTTTAAACTTGGAGAGAAAAATTGATTTGACATTTATCATAATTACTGACACTACTAAAAATGGACATTTTGTCATTATAATATTTCAACTCAACAGGAATCAGAGGTCCTACAAGCTGGAGGTGTGATGTGTGTGTATTTGCAACCTCTGTGTATGTTCTGTTGAACAATTTTCCAGCTTTTGAAAGTCAAAGATGTTAATTTCCAGCAATGTCATTTTTTTTTTTCAAGAAGTGTTTGATTACATTTGATCATATCGTTCTTGTGCTGGTCTTTAAAAATCTACTATCGATTGACCTCTACTCAACAAGCTGCAGAGCCTCTTATGACATCCTAAATTTACACTTCATATTCACTGCATTGATCCTAAAAGCTATTTTATTATCATGTTGCTGGAAACATTTAATGCAAAGACTATTCAGCACGACAGCTTAATGAAAGACTATACACACGGTGTTACATTCATCGTGGTTTCTTCACCTTCCTGGATTGGATTCATTGTAAAAGCTGAGGTTTTGTCCAACTTTAAGCCTTTTTCTTTTTGTCCAAAACCCACTCTGACTCACATTACCTATGCATAGTCAGCACATGTGTTGCATTCTAACTGGACGGTTTGTGTGGTCTCTATTCATTCAGCATCCTTAGTGTCTGATGTGCATTAATTTGACTTAATTCGTAGTTATAATGTGCCCTCATAAACACAGAGGCCATTATTACATTTTGATTGAATATGACACTTTTCTACAAAAAAATACTTTTTTTTTGCTTTATTAAATAAAGCGAGAATGAAAACAAAAGGTGGTACTTGGAACAACAAACAAGACTCAATAATATCATAACTTAATGCATATCTCTGTAGAAAAATACCAAACTGGACTGCATTGCAATAAAAAAATGTATAAAATAATACATCAAACATTTATTATTTAAAAAAAAAAAACCCTAAAGGTAAGCCATGTATGTATCCCTTTATAAATTTCTGCATAATGACAATCTGTGCTACAAAACGTCCCATGATTTTAAATGATGTTCAAATCTGGCAAGCGTGGAGACCATAGCAAGACTTGATTTAATTCACACAACCACTGCATCACAGGGTGCAGCTACAGGAGTCCTGTAAAATTACCTCATATACCTTGGCTACTACACAACAGTGCAGAGTAATTGTCAGTCCTAATGAGCCTCTCGAGATGGCTGCCAATACCATTATGGACCCACCAGCATGTTAAACAGCCGACAGCTGATATCTTTTTGCTCTTCTTCGCAGATAAAGTGAAATGCGAAAAAGTGCAGGACAGGTTGAGTAGCATTTCAGTTCTCAAGCTTTCGCCTCATCTACCCTTCACTGCTGCATGTTTGTTACTTGGCCTTGGATTAAAGTGTTTTCTGAAGGGCATCCTCACCGTCAATACCTGCTTTGGGGTTGATGGTTGGGAATTATATTGTGCAGGGAAAGTTTTGCAGGGGTGTTAGTTCAAATATGTGCAGATCCAGAGGTCCCTGTTTTATTGTGTTTACCAGCTACACCTGTAAGTGCCGGTGCATCGATGTCTGTGAGCTTTGATTCATATCCACTGTTATTTTTACAGATCTGTCTGCTCAAGTTGGACTGTTAACCTTTACAGGGTGGGTTTTTTTTTTTCTTTGGGTACAGACCTAAATGTTTTGGCACAGAGTACTGACAATGTCAAGTGTCATCACATCATCAAGGAATGATATTAGTGCTGTATTTAAAAAAAATAATAATCATACACTCTGTTTAATGTGATTTTCAAGCATGGTACCAAATTATTTCTTAATTTTTGTGACAAATACACCTATAATTCAGACAATGGTTGATTTTTTTTTCCCCCCTAAGTGGCAATTTGCTTAATTTGCACGTAACTGATAATTTAAAATTTCAACCACAAAATGAATGGGTGAAAGAAATAATGAAACAAAAATAAGCTATTCTTAATGACATGAGTGGCAGCTAATGTCAGTTTGTGTCCTCTGCTTGAAAATAATGAAATGTTAATTAAAGTGCTCCATGTTCTGGTCCAATTATTTTGGGCTGCAATAATCACCAAAAAACCTCTCCAAGCTCCTTGAGGGGCAGTCTTTGATTATTTAGTTTTGAAAATCTGTAAATAACTGAATAAAAGAATTAAAAAATGCCAAATGAAAATATAGTTTGTACCGGTCTGTTTGAATCTAATCGCATTTATTAAAGCCTGATTATTCTTAATTACATCTCTGATTAAAGAAATCCTTTTACTGAGATAAAGTTTATCATCACATTAAAAAAAAAAAAAAAAAAATCAAGCTAATATCTTTTCGCCGTATTGCCCAGCTCTACATTAGGCTGTACTAAGTTGGACATGAGCCATGGACTTAATATGCACACACGCGCTAAAGGCCTGGATGGCTTTCATGCTTGTTTTCAATTCAACGTCCTTCTCTCAGTATTGGTTTCTATTAATTTGTCCACCCACTCTGTCTGTTCCTTTGGAAACCAAGGCTCAGGCATCAATCTGCACCATTTCCAGTGGGAAACAGGGACTGGTTGGACTTGTTTTTCTTGTTTCTTTGCACATAATTACTTTCTTGTTCTCTTCCTGTCTTCACTGCAACAATCTCAGGTTATTTAAAAGTTACTACCCCTGACTCAGCTGTAAACCTCTTCATTTTCATTTTGAAAGATGGACCTCTGCAGATTTACCGGTGGGCCTAAAACGTCTCCTCTTACATACCAGTTCAGCACATCTCTATTAAAAATAGCTGAAAACATAGTCTCTTAGGGGCTCCACGCAGAAGTAACCCAAGTTCAAATGAGTCAGAAAAAAACACAAGTACAAGATAATTACACAACATGGCCTCTAAACTCCTATATAAGTTTCTAAAAATGTGAGGCCAATCTTGGTATAGACAATTGGATGGATTTCATGGCTTAAATGAAACAAATGTGAGATTTTTGACAAAAACAAACCATTTCAAGGTGCAAATAAAGCATTTTTGCCATTGTAAATGTTAAAGTGGATCCTTAAAATGCAGTTTAAATGACAGCACTGCTGATTTATTTTCAACATACCAAATTATACGCTTTACCACCACATCCAAGTGTTTGTTCTTCTCTTGCCATTGTAATGCAAACTGGATGGCCATACGAATGCATGCAGAATGAGCTGGAACAATGATGGTTGTACGTGCTGTAAGAAACAAGACAGCTGTCAGGGAATACAGGTCTGCAAGCACCGAATTAATACTGATTTCACTAAAATGCAGCTACATGTGTGAGTCTAGACGAGCATTTTGTGTCTTCAGCATGTTAAATTCAGCCATTCAAAGGCAAAAGAAACAGCTTAAAAATTCTCCCACCCAGAAATGTTCCTAAACACAGTTTTTGCTGACTTGGACCGAGCCTATAAAAATACAGGCAGATCACATAGTAACCATTTTGGTCCATTTAAATTCTGAAAAAACATTTGTTTTGCTATTTGCACTGGACTGCAAATGGTTTGCATTAGCTCTCCAGTTAGGGAGATCTACAAAATGTCCACCCAAACCCCCAAAACTGAGTTGTTTCATTCTTAGACTTGTTTAATTCCAAGCTTCACATCCCAACACAAAGCTCTCAAGTTAATAAATGCACCTAAGTTGAAACTAATGAAAAAAGACACATAGAGCTGTATGTACCTTCTACAAAGCAACAAAATAAGCAACAAATACGCAGCCACCACTTCTCAGTGCTTCCAAAACAGAGAAAGGGCTTCTGTAGATGCAGTGCTTTTCTCTGCTGCCAAGTTTCCCTTGTGCTATGGCTTAGCCCAACAGTAGTGTAAAGGATGCATGCTTCTTTTATTTTATTTTCAGCCCCCTGCCTCCACTGTTTTTTCTCCTCCAGTACATCATTCCTTTGGGTGTTTGTGCGGTGTCCCTTAGTTACCGGATAAGAGACCTAGCAGCTCAGAGAGTTAAAAGCCTGCCCTGTCCCACTCATACGAACAAGACCATCAATAATTCACCCTCATCGGGAAGCATTATCTAACAGCCTTATGAAATTTTAAAGATTGTGGGTGACAACACAGAACTATGAAGAAAGTGCTCCGTAAGAAGACACTCCAGGTGGCAACAAAGTCGGCAACAGATATGTTAAAGGGGTGGCAGACGATGAGTTCCCTGCACCGCTGTGTCAGCCGGCCCTGTGAGGCTGATTTACCCATTACACATAAAAGACAGATGCCTTGCTGCATTAAGGATAGTCAAAGAGAGGACACATCTCCCCTGGTCTTGTGTGCGTATGAGAGAGGGAGCAGCACAGAGGTGGAAGCTTTTGCTCAGCTGTATTAACGCCTCGGCTCATTCTCATTGACAGTGAAATCCCTCTAAGCCTAGATCAATTACATCCAGCTCTGCTGTAATTAAAATGTCCTAACAAAGGTCTTAGGAGCACAGGACAGAAACCTACCCATTGAAAATAAGCTCAGTTCAATCTATAGCACTATCTCCAAGAAAATTGTTTAAGATTAGATTCAGGCTTTCTTTGGTGTCAGAAAGCCCAAAAGGGGTCCGGCCATTGCCACGCTCACAATAAGTCTAATTTATCCCTTGAAAAGGCAGAGGGAAGCTAAAGCCACAACCTAAAACAGTGTGTTAAGATCGTGAACCCACATGAAAACATACTTGTGCTGCAATATTGTTTAATCAGTTATAATCACAAGAACATAAAATACAATACCCATTAATCCAGGCTACAAAAAAACCTGTGCTTATTTCTACATCTCCGTCTACTAAGAAAACTAATTATTTGTTCTCTTAAGTACATCTGATACTTGACTATACTCTGCTGTGAAATGACAGAATGCTTATGAGTCTCCTAATTAAAACTCAGCAGTGGAGTGATTAGCAATCACAACTCCACTCTTCAAATATCAAGATCTGATTTGCTTGGCTGATCAACAACAAGCTTTTTCCTCTCACTGCAACTCACACAGGCTGCAATCTCGCTGTATTAAGGAGGCTTTTGAAATGGAGGAAATCGGCACAACTCCACAAGAAAGAGCGTGGCTCAGTTTTAAGTTCTATGTTGCCTTTTTGTTGTTGTTTTTTTAATTTTGAAAATTTTTGACTGATATATTATTTAGGCTGGAAATTCGCATGATTGTGATGTATTGTTGACTACCAGCAATCATAAAACTGATTATACACTCCCAGTCATGAACTCTTACATGTCTCTTTTGGTTTTAAGATAATTTAGCACACCATGAAACAGAAGTATAAAACATCAATTACCATAGTTCTGGTAGCCGCCAAAATTAAACTTGAAAGCTGTTCCCTCGTCGCACTGAGGAGGGACTATTCCACAGACACAGCGAGAGCAAGATGGCTGACTGCACTGACACACTGTGAAAGCACGCCTTGCCATCCTAGGTAATAGATTCTCTTTGCTGTGTGACTCCCACAGCTTCTCATCTTCTGTGACAAGGCCTGCCAATCAAAGCCCAGAGAACGTTCAAGGGCTTTGACAATATCTTCTCACCTTGAAAACACATTGGCTTCATCATAAGACACACAAGTGACACCAAGTAGGCATCAAATAGCCATTAGACATGGCGGAGGAAGACTACAGGTGATCTCGTGTCTTCGTAACTGTCTCTAGAGCTTTGGGGCTTTTTTTTTTTCCCCATATGAAAACATCTCACTGAAATTGGCAATAAAAGTATTCTCTATACATAAAGAAACAACAACAAATGCCAGCAATACTGTGGGAGGTGACATTTAACTGTTGGATGGAAAATGCACTGCATGAGAGAACTGAATGTGCAGTGATCGTTTGATCATTTGGAAGAAAAAAAAGCAACAAAGTATAAAAAAAAAAAAAATGTCCAAACTGAGGCATAGTTAAAACTGGAATATATATATATATATATATATGTGTATATTTAATTTAACCTTTCAACACACTGAACAACTGATTTCTCAGGAAGCAAATACGCCTTAATATGAAAGCGCTTAATAGAAGAATTTAAGCTGTCTATCACATTCAAAAGCCTTGCAGCTCACTCATCTGGAAAATAAAACATGGGAGTGGGCGTATACCTGTCCCCATCTCTTTTTTTATACAAAAATGACAAATAACAATGTTACACCACATCAGCCAAGTGATTTACATTTTTATGTGATTCATGAATACCACGAATGAGGACAGGGAGACATTTCTATGCAGTGAACCATCCCTAAACCTCAATTTCTGGGATAATTATATGATACTATTTAGGAATTTGAGGAAGAGAGAAGGCATTTCTTCAGCTAAAGACAGATGACCTGTCAGATGCACCTAATACCATCACAAAGCCCTCAGCCTTTAATGTGAGCACTTCCTATGACCTATCCTATGGTTGAACCAAATAAAGCACACCATCTTTGTATCCCCCAGAGACAGAGCAGTGTCCTCATATGCTAATGTCAGCCTGTGTTGGTGAAGAAGCTCTGAGGGCGGCCCAGACACCTCACAGGTCAGTGCTAATCTTCTGATATATGGAGCCTAAAGACCCGGGACACATCCATCACATGAGGCCGACGGCTCCCCAACTGGGAGAGATCTGCACACACCAAAGGGTTAACACACACACCCATGGAGACCGCTGATGATCCATCACTCAAAAACCAGCCGTCTTTAAGCATACCGTCCTTTAACAACACCGACGGGGGAGATTTTTGGAGTGGAGTACTGCATCGGGAAGCTCGGCAGTGAGTGCATATAGAGCCAGCGTGACTGCTAGACCTAAGCTCCAAGCCTCTGTTGATCATTAAACATCCATTTTAAAGCAGTGGGGGAAAGTTAACTGTCATTTTAAACACAGGAGGTGGCTGTATGAGAGAGAATTTCCTCAGATGTATTTTCTCAGTGAAAGGAGCGAGACCATATATCCATCCATCGGGTTAACTACCCTAACGCATAATCATTCGTTCCAGTCATCTGTCTCTTTATGTTTGAGTCAAGCCGCAAAATAGCTGGGGGTATTTTCAGTTAAATGAGAAACTCACCCTCAAGCACTTCTGTTAAATAAACAGAATGCCCTTTGCCACTCTCTTGTGTATTTTCTTTTTCCTCTGGCTAACAAGACAAATGTGAATAACACGAGAATACCAGTACAGTTCCAATGTCATGCTGTAGTGGAGAATTTTTTTTTTTAGACTCTTCATAGCATCACCGGTAAATGTCAGGTTTGGTGTCAGCCCCTCAGAATCAGAGACATTTTCTAGACTCTGGACCATTTTGCTGTAACACTCACACAGGAAAAAATCCATCTTAAAGGGAGCAGCGATGCCAATTTCTCCAGTGATAGCGGCCTCGACCGAATGCATGTACCTCTCGTCTTCAGCAGCTTTTTAATCATTTGAACAACCATTCACAACACACCGCAGCATGGCTCCCACTTTCCTTTCACTTTTTCTCGACTCAACAAACGTATCAGGCTGCCTTTTGCTATCTGTCCTGCTCTATCCTCCTACATGTATACATAGTGGGGAGCCCTATTCTCTGAGCTTTGTCAGAAGACATCGCAGGAAATCACTAACTCAAGAGGAAGTCGATGAGGCAGAGTGATGTGAAGTCTGTACAAACGTTAAAAAAAAAAAAACATTGACACTCTTGACCATAAAATGCACTGAGCATCATAAATGTATGATGTCTAAAGAGTATCCTGTGGCTGATTTCTCCTCCTCTACAGCCAATGCAATAGAAAAAAAAAATTATATATATACACACACACACACATCTAATCTATTCATCTCTCCCTATTTCCCTCTTCTCTGTCCATTTGTTTGTCCAACTTTTCACAGCAAGCTTGTCAGAAGAATTGAACAAGACAGCTGTCAAACCGCCTGCCGTGAGTGAAAATGGCAGGTGAAGTTCTGTTTTTTCCTACTCTCTAGGTTCAAAATGGAAAAAAAACTGTCCTCCCACTCCTGGCTATCCTAAGTTTTGTGGTGTTATTTTGTCTGAACAAAGGAAGGAGCAGGCTCTCTTCTTTACGAGCCTCAGCAGGTTGGAGAGCAGTTGGCTCATGCTATTACCCGGGAGCAGGTTGACCAGGATGGGCCACCGACCCCTACTGCGCTTCCAATGGCATTTACATTCCCTGTCTCTGTGGTATAACATCTCAAACACTGCACTTCCATTCGCTATTAACCTATGCTGCTCCTCTTTCCAAAGTGAAGGCATGCACAAAGGAAGGAAAGCACTTCTTTGCCTCTTCTTACACATTAATGTTTATTTCCCCCTATTAAAACCAGCGTAAAACTGGAGAGAACATTAAGCTGTGTATCACAAGACAAAGGAGGAGAAGACAGGCAGAAATCCATCAAAATAAACATTGTCTTGCTGCATTCTTTCACTGACAAACAACAGCTGCACAGAATGGGAAATAAATATTATCTCTGCGACAGAAAAACAATCAGACACCACTAGGTACTCAGAGTCTCACACAAAGCGTGAACGCTCAGTGTCTTGACGTCTACACTTACTGAATCTGGAATTAAACCGATTATTTTGCAACCAGTTGAAAACAAATTCATTTGTTTTTGGCATTATGGGGCATTTTAGTTGTTGACTGCTGTGGCGAAAATACCGGCCTTAATGAGTGAACGCATTTGTGTTAACATCTTTGTGCATTTTATTCTCCCAACGGACTGAGAGGGTTGTCTTTCTCCTTGAAAATACAGACCTTTGTTGTTATTTAATGCTCGCACTGAGAAATACTGGGAAATGTTTTAACAGACTAAATCTTTTTAACATGACCACGTCTCGGAGTGCCGTCCAACATTTCCGCTAAATACATGGCTTTTGGTGTTACATTTTGGCCAACAAATTCAATCCACACTAAATCTGTTTCCAACACAAACACTTGCACAATGTTTCTTACAGGCGCACACACACACACACACACACACAAAACCAACTGCAGTGTCCAGCAATCGCTGCTTCCACCAGCAGAAACACTCTATCAGAACAAAACTGCTTAGAGGAAGGGGGCTGGTAGCTCAAGTTCTCCCTATTGAAATGCAGACACTTTGATATGGAAATTAGCAGTTACAAAAACCTGCTAGAATTCACACTAGCATGCATTGAAACCATTTGCGCAATGTGAGATGAGATGGCACTTCCTCCCAAGACAACATAGACAAATGGACCAAACCAGCACGTCTGGGGCGAGTGGGAGATGGTGTGGAGGTATAGAGGGGTTCCAGGGGAGGCGCAACAGAGCATTTGTTCCTCTGAATGATAACATGACTATCCAGGAATCTATTTAATTAAATAAACAACAGTGCAGCTGTTTATGCTGGCGAGTTTGTAAATTAGATTTGACTGTTGAGCTTACATTACCCAGAAATAGACTTAGCCTGAACTGAAAAGCAGGATTTTTCACAGTGCAGTATCTTCATTCACCTGCACAAATGCCAGTAAGACATCACATTACAGCTTATTGGCAGGGGAGCTAATGACCTTTTCATCTTCAGAAAATCACAGTCGGGTATGTCCGTATTAAGCAGCCACATTTCGGCATTATCCCATCAAAGCAGACTTTTTGTCTGGTGTTCCAAAATGGCTGGCTTGACTGAAAAACTTCCATCCGCTATGGACAAAACATGCCGGGATTTGTCTGGTGGCAAGTCTGTTTCTCCCAATGGGTACAGGGCTTATATAATGTTGCAGTTTCCAGTCTTTACAGTTTTAAAATATAAGATATTGTTTGTTTCTGTAACAGAAAAATATTCCAGTTCAGGATGTAATACGGAGAACACATACATCCCTGCATGAAAATTGTTATATAAGTATAGGAAGCTCTCAGTTTCCTAACTTGTCAGTATGGCTTATATAATGTTGCACCACTATCCTGATTTGGCATTGAAAGTACTGAATATGTGTAAATGTTATTTAACCTTCATATTTCAGTCCACAGCGGTCTGGTCTCTCTCGGGGCTTTCTATGCAGCCCTATCTCTAAAAGCTTCACGTGAGCCTGAGATATGGTTCTTTAGCCTGTAAAAACTCTGTGTAGGTGTGTGTATGTGTGTGTGTGTGAGAGAGAGAGTGTATGAGTGTGTCCCATCATCACACATGGCTGGCTCAGGTCTGTGAATTATACATGCCCTGTGAAATGATCTTATTTTATAGCCGCAAAATGGAGAGGTAAATGGAGACAGTAACTGACATCCAACTACTTAGCTCCTTGTGTCCTGAACTGGGTGGAGATGTTTGTGTGAGCTCTAGATTTTCATCCTGTTATCACACGGATGATCATTATTGCATATCTTATAAATCAAGTCCCATTAATCTGGATTTCTATTTATACACTTAACATTTTTCTCACTGCATAAATGTTAAATCAGAAACAAAATCCATTAGTAAGATTTGCAAAAACCTTCCTCATATTTTCCATCTACTAGTGAATGCTTCATTGTTTGGGCTTTAAATTCAATCTGATAATGTTCAGATAAATTACACTAAATCTTTATTGGATTGCACCATCCAAGCAACTTTGTAATGGTTTAGAACTCTGGCCGGTACAAAACAGGAGCATATAGACTGGTATGGGATATGTACTGGTCTCATCACAACTGTTTTAAACTGCTACAGGAGCCCGTGGGCCCGATTTCTGACATTTGCCTTCTTCTATCCTGGGAATGTAAATAAATGGTATCGATTTATGAAGGCATAACCCAGCATCTCCCTTGGAAGACAAAAGCTTTAAAGGCTACTTACACTGGTAGGCTAAGCCGTGCCAAAATATGGATCCCGGCGTGAAGTGTGAATTTCAGATCAACACCAGAAGCCCCCTCCTCTCCTTTTTTCAGAAGAGGCCCCCAGAAACTAAGCAGCGGGTCTCACAAAGACGGCTGGGGCTCGACTGCATGCTCCACTTTCTTCACAGTGGGCAGATAGTGGGGTTTCCCGTGGCAGGTATCTGTTCTTCTTCAAGCCAATACGTCCGGGACCGGACGAATAGCTCCATGGCGAGGGGTCTGCTCAAAAGTACTGATCGCTACTGCCCCCCTCCTTATGCGTGCACACGGGCTCCTTCCGACGGATAGACTGCATAAAAAAGGATCACTTCAAGGAGACGAGATGCGCCTCAGACTGG
>JAPTGW010000010.1:18778096-18792909 GCA_029814545.1 Apogonichthyoides opercularis
TCAATCTGAGCTCATATCAAACATGTTTGACATGATTCAAGAGCATATTTCATGCCATGACATTTGTCTTGGAACTAAATTGAGGCCAAACAGTAGGAAGAATAAATATGCCAATCAAAATCTCATTGTTGAGTGGTTTATGATTTATGCCTTTCAAGTGGGATTGTTTCACATATCAGTTGTTCCATAACCACGAGATTTCTACCTTCCTTTTCATATGTATGCCATGTGTGGAAGGCCCATTCGGCATACTACTGTGGTAGTATTCAGGCATAAGACTTCTTGACAGATACTTTACACATGCCAGACTGTTAGACGATGGAAGACTGTGAGACAACGATAAAATGTTCATATTAAAAGCATTTACCCCTCTCCAGGCGCCAGACTGTCTGACACTTGCTCAAATTGATTCTTAATTGGGTTTGTATGGACCCTGGATCTACTGTTGATGAGTGCAGTGAAAAGTGGACATCTCCGCTTGAACTCACGGTCCGCAGAAATGCGATAACACCACTGACCGGGCGGAGGGGAGCATTACTTTTTATAGTCCTCAACTGGTAAAAGAAATGATAATTATGAAAGGGATCATCTGCACATCTTGAAAACGTATTTAGAAGAATGATCCATCACCCAGACACGGCAGAACAAAGCTACTGACTCAAAGGGATGTCATTACTCATCACAAGTCACAACCAGTTGGCATTAACCAGCTGTGTAGCTAGATGTCTTTTTGGGAGACTTGTGTTTTTTTTTTTGGTTGTAATAAATCACTCAGAATTGCTGTGGAATGCAAGCCAGTCCTCTGGAACAGCTTGGTCTTGGTAGAGGTGATTTTCTGTTTCTGGGCTGACATTCCTCATTATCTATTTTGGCTTGCATTGCGTGCACACTGGGTCGTGGAAAGGGTTGGTTAAAAAGTGAGGAGTGGGGGAAGTGGAAGAGGAAGAGGAGGGGGCTTGAATACTCCTCGGTGCCCCCCTACCGCCACCCTCTCCGGTGAAGCTCAGCATGCCTCTATTTGAAGAGGAAGACAAGGAGGTTGTCCCTACCTTGCATTGCTTATGAATTGTTTTCTCTCCTGGTTCTAGAAGGAGCTTGTTACCAGAATAAGCACACATAGTGGAGAGGCACGCTGCAAAGCTATATTCAAGCTGAAGGGAGAATCTGCTGTGGATTAAGCCTCGTCCACAGTCTGGTCTGGTCTTAATTTCACCCTTTTTGTACAGTCAGACTCGAGGGGTGCTTCTAATTACAGTCTACCTTTGAAGGACTCATTGCAACTTGATCAAATTCAGGAGTTAATAATAATATTAGCATTAATGATAATGATGATTATAAAGAAGGAAAAACTGTGACAAAGGCTCAGACTGCAGGCAAAAGTATCCCAAATCTGATTTATTTTATTATTTTTTTCAAATTTATTTATACATATATATTTTTTTTTCATGGGGAGGAGGAGGGGTCATATGTGAGTCAGATTTTTCATGACAGTGTGAGCAGCACACGGAAACTGATCTTTTCGATTCTGATTTCGGTAACTTCCATATGTGGTCCTAAATCTGATGCAGGTGTGATCTTTGTTTTTTGCTCAGTCTCGACAACCATATCAGAATTCGTGCAATTTTTCCATCACTGTAGATTGATAAAATTCTGTCCTACTGGGAGTTATTTGATGAAAAACTTTGGCTCTCTTCATCGTTGTTCTCGTGATCATCTGCTCACAAAGCCTCTGCTTCCACTTTATTTCAGAATGACAGCATGTTGCATGTGACAGCTTTATCATTGTTTTTTGCACAGCTGTTGCTTTTTTCAAAAATGTTTTTGTATATTTATTTATTTATTCATTGTTTTTCATTGATTTTTTTTTTTGTTTTTTTTGCTTGCGACCAGTCCACATTGGAATTAGATCCTGGCAATTACTATTTAACAGCCTAAAAAAGAAAAGAAAAGAAAAATAAGACCTCAGCAATAAATTCCACTTGAACACTAAAACTAGCCGGGTCAAAATACCTAAGGAATCTTTTTGATAAACATGAATTTTACCCTAAATGGAAGCAGGAAGCAGACACTTGCTAACTAAAGTGTCTGCAATCTCCCCTTGTAGGTGTCATAAAATGGCCAAGGCGTCCTGGGCTTAGCAGCCTGCTAGGGTGGTCCTCTACCAGCCCTATCCCAGGGTGGGCTAACGTCAGGCTGCAGGCCCAGTGTGTTCGTCAATGTCGCTTTGCTGCTTCTATTCTGGTCGCCAAGTGGAGAGAAACAAGTGAGTGTGAGTGTTTGGGTGGGAGTCAGGAAAAAAAAAAAAAAGAACAACCTGTTGCAAGCGTTGCGCGGTATGTTTCAACATATGGTGGTCCCTTCATTTTCAAAGCACTAAAATGAATTTAAAGCAGGAGGAAGGAATTTACAAGGTGACACTGCAATGCTTCCCTTTGAGGAACAGGATTCACAAACTGATATTGCAAGAATGTTACATGCAATCTCAAAAAAACCCTCTGGTTATCTGTCATCAGGAAGCAACTTCAGATAATGTCTGCTTGATCTCATCTAAAATGCAAGGCTTACAATTTGCCACACTATTGTTCTGTCTTTGTCTCAATGGTTTAAAACGCCTTGGTCATAAATCTATAAAACAGACATTCTTAAGAACAATTGTTGCCAATAAGGCAAGATGTGGGTTTTTCCCCAGCAGTGGGATTTTTGTTGTATTAATGTGCACCGTATTTAAGCCATATTTCATCTGTGTTGAACAAAGGAGCAAAGTGGTGCCAAACCAAATGTGCAAATGTTTCTGCTTAAAGATTTCCATTATGATTCTCTCAGTTTCTAATGCAACACATTGTTAAAAAGAGAGAATAATATGACGTAATTATACATTGTTAATTTATATAGGTAGAAAATTGCTAATTATCACTATTTCGACAATCACATCCAAATTGGAATTAACAAATTGGATTGTTTATGTGCTCCATCTTTTTCTATGCTTGCAGATTCAACATTCCTATGTTATGTGATAACCAAAACCCAATTGCTGGAAGTGACCGCTCTATTCTTTATACCTCGTAAATGAAGACTGTGATCTATTTGTTCCTTTATATCCGTCATTTGGTCCTGTGACATTCTTAGATCCTTTGTGTAAAGTCAAATTTGGCTTTTTATGCATTTTATTGCATTCCAGCACAAACCAAATTCCTGCTTGTGCTTTAATGGGTAGATGTTTCTCTGTATTTTCACTGAGAGAAAACTGCTGCTGCCAGAGTTGTGGCCTGTTGTGGTCCAAAAGAACAGCACCACAGGGAACTTCAGAAAAACTCACTCAAATTTCAGCTTTGTGAAATACAGTCGTGCCTAGGGGGTGAGAGCATCTCTTGGCCCAATATTTCAAATCAGAGATGGAGTGATACTCTTTTTTTTCCCCTCTTCTGAAAAGAGGAGGGAATGGCCTCCTACAGAATGAAGTACTAAATAACATGAGACCTTGTGTACTATAGGCTGGCAGCATTTTGCTTGGCGCACGTGGTTACAGGCTGACACTTAAGTTACCCCTTGACAGGTGTTGAAGTCTTATGTGTCTGCAGGACAGCTTAAGAGTTTTCTGCTTTTTTACAAGCCCAGCCTTGGTTTGTTCACCTCACACATGGCAGTGTTTTATAGTGTTCAGGCAAATGGCATGAACTGACTTCTCTTCATAATTCTACAGTGTGCACAGTGGAGCGACTGTGGGTTCCTACTCATTCATAACCGTCTAGTGTACAATATGTTGTGTAATAATGTACAGTATCTATTCAGGTTTTAGTACTAAAAAAATAAGCTCTGAAAAATTATATTGAAAGGATTAAATGCACTCTGGGGTCTCTTAACCAAAATAATATCATAATGTGTACTTTAATGATGTTGTGAAGTAGTATGGGATAATGGGGAATTCTGGCTAATGAAATATTTACATGTACCGTTAAATGTTAGCATTAGTAAAAGATGTCACAAAATTGACAAAGATTAAATAAAACCGCACATTGCATTAAACTGAGTCAAAATGTAATATTTCTCTGAATTTGGACAATGTTGGAAACAATACAATAACAGCCAACAAAGTACTTAAGAGTAATAAATATATAAAAAAGACTGTGTTGAGGCTACAGTTATGTTTATAATAATCTACACCGCCCTAAAAACAACGCTTGTGTAGGTTTAAGTCAGGATCCTCCAGTATGGTATAGTATATTGTAAATAAATACAAAAGGAGCTTGCAGTATCATGTAAACGCAGTATACATCGATTAGTTCCTGCATGGGATAGAACCCCAACTCCCCCATCTCTGCTTCTAATGTTGCTCATTGAAAATATGCTAATGAGATCCGTCACGATCGCTGATTCCCTTTGAACTTTTTATTTCGTCACGGGCTGAGTGAAATCACAGAGGTACAGAGCAAGAGGTTTTCTGCCGCAAGCCCATGGCCCCTCTCCCACCATCTGCCGGACCTCATTTCATTTGAATAATAAATGATAGCCTTTTTTTCTCTGCTACACAGAGGCGCTTCGGTACTCTCATGTTTTTGCAGTTCAAGGAAAAACGGCCACCAGGCTTGACGGAAGATTGTTTTCTCTCACTGTAAAGCCCTGCCCAAGGTCTACAGGCCACACCAACCCACAGACTACCATGAACCCAGCGGCAGCATTGAAAATTTACATTGTGAGTCGATACTCAAATGTAGTCTAAGCCTCACAGTGAAGGGACTGGATCCCTCATTTTATTTGAAGTAACTGCACATGAATTGAAAATGCTGAGCATCCTGTTTTTCTTTAACAAAAAGATACTGAAAAGTGTTTTCATGCTGGGTTAATTCCACCAAGTAAAAAATGCTGAAGACCTAAAATAGATTTTATCAACAGGATATGCTCTCGTGGTTACATTCTTGCCGTTGATGGCCACAAGATAAGCACAGGAGCCCGTGCAGTCATTGGTACATGACAATTTATAGACTAGTTATTTGGAGAACAGGATATAAAACTCTCAGGCCTGTGGCTGTAGAGCTGATGGTAGAGGTTAGCTTTTCTTCTAGAGATAAGGTGCCTTTCTGACAATTTACATAGTTCCCAGCTGGAGATGTGCTGAAGCAAATCTAATTCAAACTTTTCAGCCCTCGAAGACACACAGCAGTGCTCCAAATAGCAATAAAGCCACTGGCCTCTGCCCTCTGGTGTACTTCCCATCGCCATACTTTATAACCCCAGCGCTCAATGTTGAGATTGGAACATGTGCTCACCAATGGATTCAAATAGAGTCAATAGGAGCTCCTTTCCCCTTCAGCAGTCAGCATGTGGATCTCAAATAGCAAAACGGTATGATTAGCATGCACATACTTGGTTAGAATTCAGTCCATTATAATTTCCACTTCAAATGAAACAGTATCAGAATATAAATGTTAACAGGATGCTAATCCTACTTTTGTGTAAAACAAAACAAATGATGTCTGAACTTTATAGTGTACATTTTCTTTGAAGGGAATATTTTACATGACTGTAAAATGTGCTGTATTTATTAAGGACAAACAGCCGGGCTATTTTGGCGGAGGGAATGTGGAAGGAGTACGTAAATCTGCTCCTTTGCTGTGCACCCCCACCAGCTTTTAGGATGATTGACCTCCGCAGGTTTCCAGAAGCCTGGAAACAGGGAATGCCCTTGACACACTAGGTATGAGAGAAAAAAGAAAAAGTAGCTGAAACCCGGGGGATCAGCAGGGGCAGTGAAGCAGGTTGTTCCATTTCCCCTTCGTTTAAAAACTACTGCCAAGCTCTGCACAGACTTGGACCCAAGTGCCTGGCGTGGAACAATGGGAGCCAGCTAGAATTAATGAAACAATTATCAGTAAACCTCGCAATTAACCAGCTCTCCAAATTCTACTATGCATGAGTTGCTTACGGAATATCATTTTGGGTGAAATATACATAGGTGCCATAGCCTTAAAGGGCCTCTGTGACTCCTGGGACAAAAAGTGCGGCCTCTTGTTTCCCTTTCCGATCTAAACTATTAGGGGTGATAATAGCTGAGCAGGCATCACAGCTGCTGCCTTGCACCAGCATTTCAATTAGTTGAGTGTTTAAAATCTTTCATTATCATAGCTGAAGTGTGATCAGTGGTCTAAACCAACAGAGTGCAGTCAACAATCCACACAGTGACGTGGTGTTAATCACTGAAATATGCACGAGCTCCACTGTGAAACCATTCAGCATTGTCACATTTGATCGAATACAGGCGAAACACATCAGAGGCGATGTTAATAGCGCTAACATGAAACAGCAGGGGTTGCAGTAGGTTGAAGCGTTTGGTGGTGTTTTGAATCAATCCTGGGATGGGGTTCAGTGTGATGTGGCATAGGGGTACAGCACCTTTGGGTACCTATTAAGTATAATTTCATGGTGAGAGTGGCTTGTTAGTTCTGCTGGTCAGTGTGCCAACTGAGCTATCATGCAAGAGATCTATTGTCCATGACAGCTATTTTTTTTCTGTCCTCACTGTTTAGACAAGGATAATAAATGGATAGCATGGAATTTGAAAAAAAGATGTGTAGTTTACAGTGTGGGGGTCTTGCAATCATATCAGAAAACCAATAATAAAAGGTGTTGTCAAGGTACTGGCACTATTGCAAATGAATATCTGGATAAAAATAGTTGTTACAAACAAGATAGTGTGTTAAAGTTAAGTTCTCATCACATTTAATTACACTTATTTCATAGTCTGTCACTTCATTAACCCATAAGGACCCAGTGTGACATTTGTGCCAGTTCCCAAATAAAGTTTTCTTTATATTTAACTGTCCTTAAGTGATTTATCGCCATTTATTGTAATATTATCTTCTGTATTTGGTGTTTTTTTCAGTAATAATCAGGAATTTTCCTACATTTAATTTGCAAATCGTGTAGATGTTTATAAAAGATCAGCGTAAAGTTGAGGGTTATAATATCAAAAATAGAGAGAACTGAAGAAAAAGTGACTTTTTTAGTAAAATCTCTCATTAACTGAACATAAACCCAGTGTGTCCATCTGCTGTCATTGATCCAACTCCATGGGTTTTACTGGTNNNGAATAAGTATAATGTAGGTTTATATCTGAGGAAGACAAAGGCATTACTTATGTTCTATCCCCTGGACAAAAGCATCTGCGGCAGCGGTTACACCAGTAAACAAACATAAGGACATTATGCTTCTTGTCGTGCAGGCAAACAAGTGTTCAGGTGATTTAGTTTTAAACATCCTCTTGGGGCAAACCTTTCGATTTTAGCTTTTCTTCTTGTTACTATTTTCATCAGATTTGAATTTGTCTGTTGCGCTGCCAGGTCCATGGTCTTTGTGTACAAATACAAATGGAATAGAGAGACTTGTGGTGCATTGATGCACATTTGTCTGACAGTCCAGAATTATGGTAGGCAGACTGGATGCGGGTTGTGAGCGGGAGGAGAGAGAGAGAGAGGGCCCCCGGCAAGCTGCCCTGGCTTTGTTTACAACAAAAAGCCATTGTTTGATGTGGTCGCGCAGCCGGCACCAAAGCTCCCGCTCCCACAGGATGTGCTCTGGGTAAAATGCCAGACGGAGGCCACTGCTGGATGACTTCGACCTTGCATATTGGGACTGTGAGCAAAGTCCTCCTGTGGCCACTGGAGATTTAGAAAAATATATAAAACTGCAAGAGTTTGATGTATTTTAGGTTTGTTTCTATTAGTAGGACTAATGCGAGAATTTTGTCAGTTGTAAGCTGTCAATACAGTCCAAGGGTCTCATTTTAACATAGAAGTGTTAAGTTAAAAATATCTATTGTGCAGAGGACAAATGTGTGAAAAACTAATTTTGTAGAGCTTTGACAGAGGGCTATTTTAAACAAATTTATTTTAATACAAAGAACGTACCTGTCAATCATATTCTGTCTTTTGAGTTGTCAAAAGGGCACGAGTGCTGACATTTTAAGTAGCGAGAGTCAACTTATTAATTTGCATACCACATACAGTATCTTCTATTCACAATCTAAACCCTCCAGATTCATAATGGCTTGGGGTGTTTTTTCACCTACTGGAAAATTTTATTCTCAGTAACACTCAGCCTGACACTTATTTTCTCTGCCAGATCATTAACACAATCAAGCCACACGCCACTAATTTACAGACTACTACAATCTCAGGGAGCCCTTGTAGTGTTTATGACAGTCATTCAATCGGTAAAAATCTAGGCCATGTAAAGGATTCACTGTCAAAAGAGACTGCGAGCTTACCAAAGCTTTATTAATCTTTTATAATGTATAGTGTCCTTAAAGAGGTGTCCAGCTGACTGCCTGCCTGGAAATAAGCTGATAAACAGTGGGCGAAAAGCCAAAAATATAAGAGATTAAACCCATCTAAAGGAAAATATCAAAGTTTTATGGGGTTTTTTTTTTTTTTTTTTGCTGAAAAATCTCTCAAATAAGGTGCAAAATACAAACATGTAGTCCCAGCAAATGAAGGATTTCAAGCCAAAGCTGTCATTCCCTTTGTCAGCACAGATTTTGGATGGAAATCCTTAAAACTCTTTTTTATGTTAAATGGTTTATATTTTTATCAGTGAAATGAAGAAAGGGGCTGGTTGCATAAATATGAAAGAAAAGGCAGGAAAAGAGCCTTCTGACATGCCAATCAGGATCTAGTGTGGGACACAAGCCACAAAGGTGGACTGTAACGGTAGCCATGATGGTGATAATCCATGCCTAAAGCAAAACTGGGCAAGCAAAGAAACATGTGGTGGTGAGCCAAGCTCAAATCCCTTCTGACCTTGCCCTTTTCCTGCAGGTAGGATGAGATGAAAGGCGGTGTTGATGCCTCTACTGCCCCCCAGAGGTGTTGGCTTCTCAGGCAGGAAGAGGAAGCAACTTCAAGGCTAATCTTCAAATACATCACTAATAGCATGTGGGTTTTACAAAATCCACTTTGGCTGATGAGGCATTAGATGAGGCTTTGAGTTATTTTAATCCATATTAAAGATATGTTGAATTATTATTTAATTTCAACATACTGTAAGCCCCCACTTTTTCATTGAGAATCCATTAGTTTATAGCAGTGTATATATACGTTTTGCAAATAAAATATGCTGACTGTCCATCTTCTGAAGATGTGATAGCTCTAACAGAATTAAGGAAATCTTGTAAAATTATTGACAGAGCAAATAAAATCAGACACAGAGGCTGCCCCCCATTTTTTTTTTTTTTTCACACAACATACGAGTTTGTCAGGATAGTTTATGGCCAGCTGTTTCATCTTTCCCCAGTCATGGCTGGAATTAATAGACCCTTAAACACAGACAGCTGTGAATTTTCTATACTGTGCTTGTGGCATCCGGAATAACAGTTGTTATTCTGATACGATGAAGCGTCCTTCTGTAGTACAGTTTCATCTCACTGAAAACAAGACAGCACGATCTGCAAACTCAATGGAATGATCAGACTGTTCTGCGGTGGCTTAGAAGAAAACTGGTGATCTCACATTTATTTTGTCTTTATTGAAGAAATATATGTGGACACGCTGACATCTGATTGTCATTTTCTGTGGTGGGCTTTAAAAAATGGAATTAATAAAAATTTAAGCAATGTGTGAAGTCAAACACAAAGGCTGCTGTTTATGCCAGCTGTCATATGTAAATGATTGATTTGATTTGCTTTTTGTTTATACATCACTGGAAGAATTTTTTTTTTTTATTTCTTTGCGTGATCTGCAGCAGCCTGTTTAATACTTCCTGCACCATGATGAGTCAGGGTAAATCTATACACTGAATTTAAATAAGATTGTTCCTGCAGAGCTCTGTAGTCTGTTTCTGCACTTCCTCTCTCATAGGTAGCTGACTCTGTTCACTGTAGAACAAGAAATCTGGTAGCCTGAACTGTCAGTGACCTGAGCAGTGAGGAGCGCCTGCTGAATGTGCTTGCGGTGTGTGTGCGCAGAGAGCTTGTAAGCCTCACCAGGAACCTGCTCTGCCCCATACTGTCAGGACATCAAGTCCAGATCTTGTCATAGCAACACCTACCATCACCATCCACTCACATCTTGATCAATACTATTGGCTGCTGAGAAAAGCACCATCCTGCATGAGCAACCGCGCTTCAGCCAACACTGCAATACAACCATCCCACTGCACCTCTGCACATTTATAAAATAACCGATTGCAAAATGTTTTTGCTCTTTTTTCAATAAAATTGATTCTTGATGCCATATCTATATTTAATTCTGTATTTGTACACTGTGGAAAGTGTAACAGACATTTTAAATGATTTCAACAATGCAGACCAAAACAATATAAAGAAAAAACAGCAATAATTGATAATAGGCCATAACAAATAATAAAAAAAAAAAAACATAGTAGATAAATTTGCATTAATATTCCCTGTCTACATCTTTTTTGAGTACTTAATTATAGGGTGTCAGTAAAAAAGGTAGCCACAGGTGTCACAGAACAACAATAGACGGCATTTTGTTCAGCAAGTGACATTTCTGACACATTGTTTGGCTTGCCCGAATAGCTTGTTTCTAGCCAATATGTGTATTATCCTGCATAGGAGTATTTGACAGCTCCACTGCTTTTAAAACTGCGATTAGGATAATTACATAGGACCGCTTTTCATCTGAAACTGAGGACAACTTTGAATGTAGCACAGGAATTTCAATCAGGCTCATACCTCAGTCCTTACTTCTGTGTAATGCCATAGAAGAGGGGAAAAAAGAAATTGCTTTCATAGAAATTTTGTCTGAAGTTAAGCATCACTTTGCAGTCAGAGTAAATCAATGTGAAGGAGCTGAGCAATACAACATAAAAAGAATTGATGATATACAAATCTCAATGGACCTGCATCCATATCAAAGCCAATGATTATATGGGCAAAGCCTTGTCTGATTGCAATAGCAGCTTGTGAGGAGATGAAAGAATAGTTTACTATGTGATGTCTACCTTTACTGCTTTGGGAAAAAGTATTGCATGTGCTATAGGGGTGTAGATTGCTTTCACCTTTCAGTGGTGTCAGAAATGTGAAAAGGCCACGCAGAAGTCAAATGGATGATGTGGCATAATTACTGTAAGGCTGCAAGCCTTCTTATATGTTAACTCCTAATAAGCAACAGAATGTCACACAAAACTGATATTTTTACTCAAGGATTGACAGATAGCCAGACAAAGATAAAGATAAATAGAGGGCAACAGTTTGTGGAAAGGCTTTCCAATTTCACAGTGCACAAAGTGGTATCTACAAAGAAATGCCTTAAGAAGCTCAGTGTGGAAGAATCTGCCACCTTTAGAAATTAGAATGCCAACTAAGACCAGCCATTGCAAAACATAAGAACCAAAGGTAGATTCTTACACTATTATTGCTCTACCTTTAAATGTGCTTTTAAATAAATAGCTCAGTGGATGAATATAAATCTTTACAGGTTTTATCATCTTGTGGTATGAGGTTCAAGTAGCACATTAATAGACATATTTAATGCGGTGTCAGAAACACAGAGATACAGTCTAAGCTAAAACACCTTCTCTACACTGTACAAGAGATTCTGAACATAATGTGCGATAGACTGTTCACAACATTATGTATTGAGTAGAGAAGCTTGTGCTGAACAATACAATTCATTGTACACTGCTAATAGACATACACAGTAATATCAGTTGTAGAGATAAAAACTAAATGTGGCAATGCTGGTGTAGCGAGGTTCTCACAGCATACAAAGGGAAAGTTGTTAGTGTTCATTGGCCCGGCAGCTCTGCAGAGGCCTGGGGATAAGCCTTAAGCCAGAGCACAGCAGATAGCCAGGGGTGAGGTGAAAGCTCAGACAATACGGTAAGGCTCTAAGGCAAGCATCCTGCTGCAATGGCAGACTACACCAGATAATGTGTCACACAGCAGTATGTTGGTGTCGCAAACAACAAGACCCTTATTCACATTGTCAGGGGAGGCTTCATGGAAAGAATGAGAAACTATGGAGGGAAGAGTCTGAGAGAGAGAGAGGGAAAAAAAGCAAAGCAAAGAATGAAAATCTCTTGAGTGGCATCTTAAGAATAGGTTAGTAAAGGTGAGATGCTGCTGGCATAAAGAATAGATCTAGATTTCTTTCTGTCCTTGCCTCTGTAGGAATTGAAAGGGGCTGGCCGGATAATATAATTGGTTCCAGGAGCAGTGAATGATGCAGGGAGGGACTTAAACGTACCCCAAGAAACCTGACAGTACATGCTGGAGAAAGAAAAGAAAAAAGGAAAACAAAATAAATGCAAGTTGACAGGCAAAATGGGGGACAGTTAGGCTTAGTGTTATTACCATGACAAAGAGAAAAGAGCACAGTGTCTACTCCCTGCATGGAGGGTGAAGAGGTTTAAGGACAGAGCAGCAGGAGATGAGGAAGTGGCACACTGAGCTGTGTGTGTGTGTTTGTCTCTGAACGCTTGTTTCAGCCTACGGGTGTGTGCGTGTGAATCTGTGCATGCTCTCTGTCGCTCTTCGCCTCCCTCAGTCATGTGCATGTATGTAATCATACCTCGTGCAAGGCGTAACAGTTTGTCTCCTCTGATATTAATACTCACCAACAAGAGCGTAACTAGGATGGCTCGCAGAGGATTTTCTCTACTTCTAAAGACAGGAATGATTAAGTATGTTTGTTATATGCTCACATAGGGCCTGAAGTGGTGTTACAGATTGAATCAGCTGCAATAGAGACAAGTATCAAAGACTGATAACTCTTAAGGGGCCCTTCAGGCATGCAAGAGACTGATTACTCCACTGCAGGGCACCAAGTGACATCATCCTAGGCTGGAAGCTGTTAGGAAGAAGGCCAGCAGAGTGTATGCTTCATATATTATGTTTGCATGCTTTACACACACATATCCAAGCATTATCATGGGGTAGGCTGGTTCATGCATTCTTACACTGTTGGCTGTGACGCTTTACATCATCCAGCCACATCAAACAGGAGAAGACAGGGTTAATCTATCCCTATGTTAATGCCCAGAGGTTTCTACTGAGATGCAACTTTTCAGTCTGTGAGTAAACCACGCTGCCAGATCTAATGATATGGGCAGATGACGCCCGCATTCACATTCTCTCTATTCAGCATTGAGCAAGACTCATTATTAAACAGCAAAAGAAATAAAATAACAATAATAAAAATTGGATGAGTGTGTATCAAATGAAGAGTTTTATTATAAAATTAGTATTCCACAGAGCAAAACACTTTACTGTTATTAACTTCTGCATGCATAACTAACAGGAGACCAAGGGGATCCAACTTTGTGTTGTATTTTTTTAGGATTTTAAGGCTTTGAACTTTGTGTAAACAATTTAGGAATCATGTGAGCAGAATTAAGAGTGAGCTTATATGTCATTTCACATTTAGATAATAGAATATGAGTGCAGCTACTTGCAAGTGCAAAATTAGGGTGGAAAAGCCTGACTGAAACATTTGTTCTATTTAGCATAATTTCATACAAAGCTTTCAGTCCCAGATACTCCCAGCTTTCGTCAAATTAATTCTAAATTTGCAAATCTAAATATTACTTAACATAAACAGTGTGGCCACTTGTACAAAATGTGTTTTCCCTTGGTTATCTTTTATGCTAAGTAAGGTGCTGCATTCTGGATGGCTAGCATGGCTCCTATCTCATAGTGCTTAGCAGACCCTCATCAAAATATTATTATGTTTTTAAAATCAAAATTGCATGGTTATCACCGACTGTGACACAAACAGTCGGGTAATTCATTCTGTCAATTTCTGGACCCAATTATCTGATTAGGCATTACGTTTTCTTGTCCAACTCTATTACATGTGCTGTAGAATTAGACCTAGCAACGTGTTATTTTCTCTGGCTGGCACAGACTTTTTCTGCTGATATTTTTATATATATATTTTTTTTTTTCTTGCATTGGGAATTAGCAGAAGCAGCAGGTCCCTCCACACCATATTGCCTTCGACAGACAGGTTATGTTTTGCTAACCTCTTGTTTTTAAGCACCATACAGTGTGACAAAATTCACTCTACCACTCTGAAAATCCTCAGTTAGTGATCTGCAGAAAATGAGTTAGAGCAGGAGAGTTTTATAGCAGTACTGCCCTGTACTGTTGTACTTGTACAGATTGACCTATCGATATGAATTTCATTGTGTACAATAAACCGAGCACCTTCAGGCTGTTTCTGCAGTGATTATATAGTAGACACCAAGAGTTACCAGACACCTATTATAGGAATTATGTTACAGTGAAAGGGACATGTGGTGACAACATGCAGTGATATGGATTTTTACACAGGGCCTGCTCTCACAGTGGTTAAATAGATCCACCACCGTTAAAAAGAGACATGACACTAATATCAGTCAATTGGGCAGTGTTGTGTTACAGTGATCATGTTACTGCTAGTAACAATGTTAGGTTTACAGCAGCGACATTTGTTATGAGTGTTCACATGTTTATCCAAACATGGGGCGACGGAGAAGACGAAGCGTGAAGTGATAAATGAGTTGTGTCATTATCAGCATGATGGGACGTAACATGGCGGTGGCACAAGGTGGTGAGAATTATACAGCAGCGAGGCGTTTAGGAATGTGAGCAGGGCAAGGATTACGATGCAGGGTCTCAGTTCGCCTGAGACATGAGTGTCAAAAGACATTTCAATCACAAGTCATGTTTTTGTGTTACTGCTGGATTTAAAACTCTAACGTGATTGTTCAGAGGTGGCTTCCCCCACACAAACTCCATATTAAAAAATGGTTGTTGTACTTTCAAGATGTTATTATGATGGAATTATCTACTGCAAGAATTCATGGGGCAAGAG
>JAPTGW010000010.1:19286613-19298042 GCA_029814545.1 Apogonichthyoides opercularis
AAAAAACAAAAACAGTTTCATGAGAGACCAATACATTTTGAAGTGTGCATATGTGAACATTAGGGCCGACAAAGATGAATCTACCAGTAAAAAGGAAGTGGCAATACTGAGCAGAAACTGTTGCTCAACACAAGGAGAATCTAGAACCACACTTTGTACATGTCAGTGTAATGGTTCTTATACATTATAAACAACATGACGAAAAGCCACTTTTAATTAATTTAATACCTTTTTTGCCTGGCAATATTCCTTCTCCATCACCTTTCCAAGTACCCACGGCCGTCTAGAGGTCCCTGATGCTAAACAATGAAACACATGAAACGTCAGTGAATACATTTAAATCGTCATGATTAAATGCCTGTTTACACTACACAAGGATGCAAAGGAGAAAAGTGTGACAAAAATTTAATCCACTGTACATAAATCAGTGCATTTAATCCAATAGTTTTCTTTCTGCATCTTTATTTTAAAAAATAAAGCAGAAAAATGTTTACAACACACTCTCAATGTAAGAAAAAAAAAAAAAAAAAAAAGTACTGCATAAAGCTCACCTGGTTTAAGGTCCAGTGCAGTGAGAGACTCTGAGTGGAGGAAGTAGAGGGTGGGACCAACTGTGAACAGCACGTAGTTGTCATGCCTTTCATCCAGGATGATTAGGACCAAATCGCCTACCTGGAAACTGAAAAAGAAAAAAGATGGACATGCAAACAAAGCAATAATGACAAGAGTGCGGAAATCTTGACAAAGAAAATACATTCACAGACATTATATAGGAATCTACATAATTACACTGTACATTAAGATCAGGGTACAGACGTGTAAACAGCCTCATGTTATTTATACACTTACTCTCTGATGGCGATTTTGTCTGAATGCCGTGAAGACACAGACGACATGCTCTGAGACATCTACAAAGAGAAGGATTAAGGCAGTGTTAGAGATGTTACATAGGATGGTTAACAATATTGGTTCAAAATGGCATCCAGGAGGCCTTAAAAAATAGTAAACCCTTAAATAAAACACCGATTAGACTCATTGCAGCAAATAAAACGACAGTATTTGTTTAAATCTAATTTAAATTGTGTTTTTATTTTAAGGCGATGCATTATACCAGCATATGAGACCAACTTTCAAACCACTACATTTAGAAAACATAAACATGAATACTACAACCATGTGATTTCACTAGAATTCACTGTGTTGTATAATCTAAGGATCTTTTTTCTTTTTTTAAATTCCTTTGCCTTTACTGATCCCTTTGGCCTCATGGGTCAGGATTTTACTCTTTGATGCTACTGCCACCTAGTGGAAAAAATATTACATAGCAGATGGTGATGATCATTTCCTTACCAGCCTTTGACTGAGGCGCTTGTTTTCTTCTTCCTTCATATGTAAGGTCTGCAAAATATGTAAAATCATAATAATTAAACACAAACACAAATGTACAGTGTAGGGAAATATAATTAGACACAGAATGGCTGGTTACCCTTTCAAGTAAGAGAATTCGCTGTTTCTCCTCTGACATCAGGACGTTATCACTGTGGAAAGAGAAATATGAGGTTACAGAACGTCTTTTGGGATACGTTACCATAAAGGTTTAAAATTAGATATTGTATAAATGGTTGTAAAACATTTCAAGTGTATCATTCTGGTATAAATAACTACTATATGGTCATCAAAATCTTAATAGTAATAAAGTATAAACTTACAGTCTCTTCCTAGCCTGCCTTTCTTCCACTGTTAAATGTCTCCTCTGTCCGTCCACTTTGGCTATTTTACATTAAATCCACTTCAGTGATACAAGGGCCTCTTTCTGTCAGCAATCGTTGGAACAAAGACCTCTGCACTGTGTATTTGTACATCTATACTGTGTATTCATGCATCCACCGACAGCAGGGGTCACCAACCCTGGTCCTCGACATCTACTATCCCGTATGTTTTAGATCTATCCCTATTCCAACACACCTGTTTCAAATGATAAACTTATCATCAAGTTCTGCAGAAGCCTGATAATGACCGTCAGGTGTGCTGGAAGAGGGAAACATCTAAAACATACAGGATAGTAGCTCTAAAAGACCAGGGTTGGTGACCCTTGACCTACAGGCCTGCTATAACATTCCCCTGGGTTTGTTGTAAAGGAGTAAATATGCATGTTACAGACTCATGTCTGCACCCTTATTTTTCTTTTGCAACTGAACAGAACATTGAGGTTGAAAAGAAAAAGACAAATGAGAACAAAGAACAATATTCTAAGCAAGTGACCTTATGGTCAAAGTAATGAAAATGCATCAAGAAAAGGCAAGAGATTAAAGATAGTATTAGACTTAATATTGAAAAACCTTGTCTTGCACTGAAGAGGGAGCCTGAGCCCTATACTGTTTGTCTTGTATATCAAATGGTGGATGCCACTGTATTACAGTAACTAAACACACACTGTAATAAAACAGTAAGTTCCACTTTCTACAGTGGAATAAACCATGTAAACAAAAGAGCAGGTATTTCTCTTAAAGCTGCGTACGACATTCATCACAAATTTTTTGTCAAATCTGTAAAACCCGAATGACAGCCTAAGTATCACGAGTCCATTAGTCTTTCTGTGATTATGCACTTGAATCACTCCCCCCACGGTGAACAACTTCAAAGTTGACTCCATCACAAGCCGTCTGTTTGTTTACATACCAAACCAATACTGAAACCAAACCATCACTCAGACCTTTAAAGAATTCCACACAGTCACAGCAGCAAGAAGCAATGAAGCCATTTCCGTGTTCCGTGCAGCCATACTGTGGTTGTGTGAACTTCCAAAAAGGCCCGACCTATGACTGGGCTATCACTCAGGTTTTACAGATTTGATGAGTAATTGGTGACGATCATCATACACTGCTTCAAAGGTTAAAATGATGCTCTTCAAGATCCCACTTAAAACAGACACAAAAGGCTAAAGTTTTGGATATATTCAGACAGTGTATATGCACAGTAAGGAAAAAGAGCTCTGACCTGAATACACTCTTGTGGGATTTGCCTCAACAACACTTTTTTTTTAATCCAACATTTAGTACACCCATAATTTCTCAATGGCGATTTTAAAGTAAGGTGTGGATTAAGGAAAATACAGTAAATGGTGATTGGTCCAATCCATGTTAACACAGGGTTTGAGTCATCAAGAGGCACTTGGTTAAAGCCTTTTCATTTCTCATAATAACCTAATTTCTTCATTTTTTTATGTTTATATACACACAAATATATTTTAGGTGGGAAAGAAAAGACTTCAATTACTTGGTTCTTTATGAAGATAATCTACTGTCAGGTAAGATCACACCAACAATATTTCACACTGTTGAGGAAAGAAAGAGTTTTTATTGAAGGTACTTACTGAACTGTCACCATGCTCGCTTCCACTGCGGAGTCAACAGGTTCATCTTCTCGAATGGCTGCCACCGATGCCAGTCTGTCGGTGTCGGCCGTCGACTCTGAAGCACAGGCCCCAGCGACGGACAGAGCTCTGGCTGCCTCTGCTCCGGCTTCTGTCACCTCCTGAGCAGCGGGGTTAGGCATGAAGAAGGCAGAGGACACTAGTGCGGTGCTGCGTAGTCTGTTCAGCTCTTCTTCCAAGTGTTTCTTCTCCTGCATGACACTCGCCCGGTCCTCAGAGAGCGTCTCAATCAGAGCTGCGAAAGGTCAACAAACAAAGAATGACTATCAACTCCATAAAACAGCTATAAGCAGTTACCCCGGGGTCCAATAAATTACATTTTAGGCTCTTAAAAGCATTTCTCAAACAATTATTAGTGCAATTGAAGACCAATTTCACATCCATTTTGCCAAAAATATACAACTTCCTGTGTGACTCTAAAGCCCAGGTGAAGGTTCAAGCGGTGTGAACTGAAGCTGGTTTAAGGACATTGCACTCTATATATTGTACATGTTTTTCTTAATATTAGTGGGTTGGAGCAATAAACTGTACATAATTAGTGGACAGAGGTATGGTGATGTCACCCACACATTTCAGAACTGTTGCTTTGAGGTTACTGGTTTAAACTTTATCTATCACCATATTGGCTTTTTGGAGCCAGTAGTAACCAGGAGTGGAACGATCTGCTACGAGGCATAAATGAGCTAATGCTAAATGCTTGCTTACTGACTCAGTGAAAATGTAAAGTTCCCCAAGCAATATGTAGAAAAATAGTTTTACAGTCTTTTATAGTCAGTGTAACCCATTAACCACAGCTGCAGTTGGGCTGTCTGTCAGAAAAAAAATAGATATATTGAATAAACTTTTTAAATAAGGACTATGATCACAATAATATAACAGAGACCAGGATGATTCTTGGACTGTATTTTGGGGAAAACTTTAATGTACAGTAAGTCTTTAGGAGCCTGCACTCAGCGGCTGTCGAACAGTATTCTACTTAAAGATACTTCCACACCACCTTCATTCAGAGTCCTTGCCCCTTGACTGTAGCTCACATGTTATCAGAAATCTCAGCATTATTATCACCTCACTTCGCAGTAAAACCTGTCTTCACTGTTCATGTTTTCCTGCATATCAGAGATGACACCACCTCCTATTAATGACAGAACTGCTCCCAGACCAGACAGGAGAAATTCTCACTGCTTGTTTGATAATGTTGTAGCTGCTTCTCCAGTACCAGAACAGCAGCTGTAGTAAAAAAACTCATCATATTCTGATACACTAATGGAGCTTTCCAAGTAACAGTCCATGTTCTTGCAAATCTTTGGTCTGAACTGGGCTTCGTATCTTGTCCTGAATCAGTGAATCTATCCATATTTTTTAAAGTAATGTTAACAGCTAAAACTTCTACGTTCTTATCTAAAAGCTTGGTCTGATAAGGCTACAGTTTGCATTGATACTCAACAATTCTATGTTTTGTTAAAACGCAATTAAAATAACTTTTCCCTGCAAAAAAAAGGTTTAAACTCTACTAAAGTGCAAAATCCAATCAATTCTTCAGACCTGCCAAAATCTAGTTTAATATATTTTAAGGACTAGTGCCAGTCAGTCAGTTCTAGGTGTTGTAATGACAGACAGAAACCATGACAATAAACCGCTGTGACCACTATAAAATTTATAAGGATACATTGCTGTCTCAGGTTCTGTCAATGCATTCTGTTACCAGCTTTGGCGTTACCAATCAAAGAACTCAGCATTCAATTACCTTTGTCTTTCTCCTGCTGTTGGGTTACTTTTCGCAATTTCTCTGTGAGCTCATTAATGATCTGCTCCTTCTTTAGCTTCTCTCGGGTTAGGACAGTGTTGAAATTGGTCTGTAGACAAGAAAAAAAAAAAAAAACAAGCAAAACAAACTTAAATCATCATTTTAAAAGACACAGCAAAAAAGAAAAATTTCAATGAGGACAGAATACTCGATCTCAGTAACAGATGCCATCAATTCCTTGAGGTGGATATGGTCAATGAAGCAGTATTTTTTTCAACACTAAAAAGATGAAAAACAAACCTGCTGCTCTGCGATTAGTGATGTCTTGAGGTTCTGTATCTCCTCATTCTTCTTCTTCTCCAGAAGTTCCATCTGACTCTGTAAAGAGGCCCTCTCCTGCTGCAGCCGCTCCTGTAGGGCTGAATCTAAGGACAGAGGTGCTGCAGCTTCTGCACACTCTTCAGCATGGAGTGATGAGCCTTCATCACTGTAGACACACAGAGTGGAAATATTTAGAGACTGGAATTGAGTCATCTAGAATAAACTAAAGAGATTTTAATAGTTTTATTATTTGTGTATTTGTTTAGTACTTTTTCAGGTAATAAGCTACATTTTTGTCAAATAAACTGCACAAACACAGTGTGGTGTGACTTCAACTGATAAACTATTTACCTTTTTGCAGACTGTCTTTCATTGAGCTCAGTCTGAAGATTTCTAATTTGGTCTAATAATCTTTTCTCCATCTCCTCCTTCTGCTGCTCTAACTCTTTCAAGGCATCTGGTGATGCAACCTTAAAGGCCTCCTCTTTCTCAACTGCTTGTCTGTCCTGCTCTACTTTTTTCGAGAGCAGGTCATTTTCTGCCTGTAAATTGCTGATAACAGTCCTCAACTCTTGCTCTAGTTCTTGAAAACTCCTCAAGTGGGCTTGATTTTCTTCTCTTAGAGCAACCATTTGCTGGTCTAATTCCTGCTGAAGCTTTTCTTGCTGCTCAGTGTGGTTCCTCTCGGCGTCCTGAGCTTTCTGCTGCAGTAAGGAGAGTTCGCTTCGTAACAAAATAGTCTCCTCCTCATGCCTGTCCACCAGTTCTGAGATGCAGTGATCCTTTTCGATCCGCATTAGAGTCCTGAGCTCTGCTAGGTCCACTTCATATTCCTCATTTTTCACCTGAAGCTGTCTTTTGAGACTGGCCAGCTCTTCACCAAGGACCTTGGTCTCTGCCTCCACCTGGGCCTTCACAGCATCCATTTGCTGTGTCTTAGCCTCTTCGAATAACAGCTTAATCTCTTCTGTCTCTGACTCTTTGAGAGCTAGCTCTACCTCTAGTTTGCAACGGAGTTCAGCGAGCTCAGTAATGCGAGCCTCCATGTCCTTGATGTGATTATCCTTTTCTTTAAGAACAGTGGCGTGTTGATCAGCTGCCTCGCTTAATTTGGCCACATTTTCTGCCTCTATTTGCTCCAGAGCCTCCTGGTTGTCCTTGGTAAGGCTCTCTACTTTGGCTTTGTGTTCTTGCTTCATTCTCTCCTCAAGCTCCTTTAAGTGTGACTGCTCAACAACTTCCAACTCCTGTCGGATCTTTTGCTGGCCCCGTTCAATCTCAAAGTGCAAATTCTCGAGCTGGCTGGACAGAGAGCCTCTTAAAGCAGAGAGTGTCTGAATCTCTTCTGCTTGTTCAGTGATCATCTGCTCCAGATTTTTGATTCTGTCATTGTGGCTACTCTCTGCTTCCACCCATCGCTCTTTTTCATTCTCAAGCTGAGTGAGCTCCTTCTCTTTGCGTTCCATACGTCCCTCCAGCTCCAACATGGCTCGCTGAACATCTCTGATAATATTCTGGTTTACTTGGTTTTCTTCTGTTAGTGTCTGAACCTGCTTGTCACACTCTTGTCGAAGGGAGAACAGTTCACTTTTATGCTGCTCCTTCAACTCCAGTTCCTGTGTCTGGCACATGTTGTCCAAAACTTTGTGTACTTCTGAAGACATATTTCTCAGGACAAAGGTAAAGTCATGTTGTTCTTTAAATACCTGACCCCGCAGATGATGCAGGTCATCCTTCACGCTTCTTAAATTGGATTGGGACTCCTCTGCAGCAGATCTGTACTTCTCAATAACTTGTTTAAGAGCAGTGATTCTTGAGTTCTCCCTCTCGAGTATTGTGGTATCCTGCATGCGTTTGTTGTCTATAGCATTTATGACAGAGGAATACAGTGACTCCACCATCATTTCAGGGCTTGTTGGGTCACTGATGGGGTTTGGAGAGGTCAAGTTCTCTTCAATTACAAACTCATTTACTGCAGACATGAAATCTGACTCAGGGCTCTCTGCCAGAGAATCCAGATCAAGGGAACCCTGCTGCAAGACAGGATCCATATTGGGATGGCCAATGGTTTCAAAGTCAAATGTTTGTGCGTCAATGCTGTCTGGGGATAAGTCCTCTAAAGGAGCAGGGACAGGAACATGTAGAGGCTGACAGCCAGGTCCCTGAAGGCTAAGAGACGAGGGGGTTTTGGAGGACACAGGTGTTGTGGTCCCAGGTATACTTTCACACTGTGGGGTTAACGCTGTGGATCTCTGAGCACTCTGACTAATGGATGCCTGAAAAGACAAAACAGATTTATTAAAATGTGAGAACAGTGGCAAGAGGAGTTTCAGTTTAGACATGAAGAGATTTAGAAGTGATACCACAATATAACAATAAATATGCATATTTCAAAATAAAGACGGAATTAGTAAAACTACAAGATGCAACTAAAATAACAATCAATCTAAGAAAAATAGAATAATGTGGAAAAACCCAAAACTGCAAAAGTGTAGTTGTCTTCTATAAAGTTAACAGAGCACACATAATCTAGTTTACTCTGTAGACACAGTCAGCACCACGTGTTTAAGGAAATCTAATTTCTGAAATCCCCTTGTGAAAATATTAGAAGAACACAAGAGGGACTTGTTTTGAGGATTGATCTTAAGCCAGTATAACTTTTCCAGGGTAAACTTTATTACTACCGTCAGTGGCAAGGCTCCTGATTAAACAGTGGTCCAAAAAAAAAAAAATCAATTACTGATATGCTCCACCCATTGGGAAAGTCAGAGGTTGATCATAAAGAAAGTATCTGAGAAAACATCTCTCTTGTAGGATCAACAGCCTCGAGATACGAGTTGTATGTGTAGAATTAAATGACAGTATTTAGTTTTTTCACACTTTTCTCAATTTTAAGGAGCATTTTATTGATGTACATAAAATGCATGAGTTCAATAGAACTACACTGGGATCAATGAATATCTTATAGTATAAATGCTGCAGAATGAAGAGAGTTAGTAGTCACAAAGAGGACAGCCTACAACTTAATACAAAAGGTAATTGTGGTAGTTTGGTCAGCTTTTATTTTAAGCCATCACTGTGAAGCACTGTGTATTTCTGTGACAGTGAAAAAAGTCTTTAGTAGAGGTGCTCTTACCCTTTGTTCACTTAGCAGGTCAGTAATAGTTTGAGACATCTCATCCACACTCTGTGCAGCTTGGACCAGCTTGTGAAGTGTCTCTATGTGATGATTTAAGGGCTCAAAGTCACACATTGTGGGAACCCTGCAAAAAAACAAAAACAAAAAAACTCAGATGAACAACAGCTATGATTGACAGATACATTACAACTATGCTGACTTTCTTCTAACAGTCAGGGGCAGATCACTACAGTATGGTACTACTATTAAGAGGTGTTAATAGAGTTACTTTACAGCCCTCTTGAACAAGACTGCCATGAGGCAGGCTCACACAGTGCTATTGTTAGTTCTTTTTTTACATTTATGATAATATACATGTCATATTTGATGTTACTATACAATATATAAGTAAGTTAGTTTTACTATAAATATTTACGTATAGCAAATTCATTTAGTTAAAATTGTCCCCAAAGGTACAACTTCATATGGATCCAATGTTGCCTATACTAACTGGAATCCAAAAACATGTCAATGAGGACAGTGACTCACATGAGGAAAGGCTGCACCTCTACAGGACAACACGATTTCAAGTACTGTAGATCATCAAGTGAGATGTCTGGAAGTTCATCATCAAACCTTCTGGGCTTCCGTGTCTATGAACAATAATAAAAAGAACCCAAGGAAATGCAATAAAAACCCAGTGGACAAAATACACACAATAACATCAACTACTCATAAATTCAGACTTACACAAAATGATGTTGGAGGCCATGAATCAAGTCCTCGAAACAATCGATTTCTGAGAAAAGACTTCCCTGTAAAAACAAAAGTAAAATGATCACAAAACTCTGATCACAGTTGGAGCTGATGTTTGAGCTCAGACACACAGTATTTTATTATGACTCAAATGTCATCATCTGATGTTTTTAAAAAGGCACTTACTGAAGAGTTTCCCAAATGTTTCCCTTTTGAACTTCTCAGCCTCATAGAGTTGTTTCCCATCCTTCACGAGTGCATAAGCCCACTGCGATGATAAAAGTGTCAGTGTTACTAAGCTGCTGCTTTCATTCATGTAGCTTAAATGTGCATATACAGAAACAACTTGATTTTATTTGCTTTTAAAATGTACATTTAGTAGCTTGTGTTTACAATTCAAAGAAAATAATTCTGACAGGACTGTGGGGATAGAAAATAGAAGGATTATAAATTAACAAGAGGGTTAACACTGTCCCAACTATTATTACAAAAAAAAAGACAAAAGTTAGCAAATTGAAAGCATTACTAATTTCGCACTGTCCATTTAGTCACATTAATGCAGAGCGAGAGTGGGAATCATAAGATAAAGGTCACACATAAACATACATAGACACAATGAAAAGACAGGTGCTGTCAGCCAAACAAAATAAAAGAGCTGATTAAGTTCTACCTGCACATGACTAGCACGGTTTCCAAACCACAGAACAGAACAATACACAGCAGCTAAATTAAAGCTGACTTTGTAAATTATGTTTCTAATGCTTAACAAGGCCAAAAGCTACAGAAAGTGAGGTAATGACAGCCTGTCTTTTGCATCATTCTCTGAATGCATGACTAGTGTTCAATTATGGCATTAGGTACTGACCTCTCTGTAATGACGCATGAACATTTTTCTCCTGACGACCTCCACCACCGCCAAGCAGTACATCTGGGGTACGGTACTGAGGGCATCCACCACCCTCACCCGCTCAATCAGCTCTGTCAGAAGCCTGAGCAGAGCCTGAAGCTTCTCCCCATCTTGGTCTGCATGAAGCATCACGTAGCAGCACCATCTAACACAAAATCAATACCAGAGTGTAAGATGCCAGTATAGTTTTTTGAACTTTGACATTTTTCTCTGTAATTATAACATCAGTAAAGCAAACCCAATTACAGCTGTAGCTATTGATTAATTTTGCAATCAATGAATCTATTGATTATTTTCTTCAATTAAGTGATTATGTGAATAGGTGAAAAAATACTAAAGATGTGAAAATGACAACTTGCCCCTTATTCTAGAACCCGCTGAAACAATGACCACAAAAAGTAAATTATATATATATACATATACATACATACATACATACATACACACACGTCAAATTACATGTGCACCGCAGTCTTCAACAAATTTAGATCAAACTCACAAAAAAAAAAGCAAAATATTTTTTTATGTCTGTGTGAAAGTTTAAAGGAAAAAGTGATGATTACAATGAAGTAAGCATATAGACATTTTCTGCCTTTTTGTCCTCATCTCTTCTGATACACTCCATGTTGTTTATGTTAATCCTGGCATCATGTGCATCACAATAAGTGTCCATGTGGAACACAACAGTGGAACCAATGTTTAGCAGCAGCGAAATTAAGGAAACTAAGCTTCAATAAATGCAAAGCTGTAATCGAAGTTTTATTTTTTTCTTATTGATTCAAGGTGATTATTTGAGTATTTCTTTCACCACTAAACCCAATTTACTGTTTAGACAGATGTGAGTTATGAGAACAAATGGTAAAAATAGGAGAATAACAGTTTTTCAGTCTTACTTGAGTCGGACTTGAAGGTTGTTTGCAAGTTCTTGTTTGGCAGTGGTGCACTTCTTTTTAATGTCAAGCAGCTTCCTGTGGTTGTTCAGCATGATCATCAGCTGGTTAGTGTGACTTAGACACAAGTCAGGCAGAACAGATGTGTCCTTCAGGTTTTCAGCCCGCTTCTGATTGGCCAAAAATCCCTGTAAGAAGTACCAGCAAGTGCCATTCATAAACTGGACAACAGTGTGCAATGTTAGAGTTAATCTCTTACT
>JAPTGW010000010.1:19721601-19736447 GCA_029814545.1 Apogonichthyoides opercularis
CTACTACACTTGCTGCAATTCATCAGGTATATGTTAGCGTGGCACCTTTTGCTGTTTTGTCTGTTATGTGGCTGCACACGCATGACTCTGACTGTTGTCTCCCATGTGGTTTGTCGTCATTTCATTTTTGGAGCCCAACAAAAAATCTGACATGTCTTTTTGAACCTGCTACAATTCAGTTATGCGCTGAAGTGGTTCCTTTTGTTTTTCTCTGTGCGGTCTATCCATTTGGTTTATATTTATATATCTATTTATATATATTCAGTGTGCCATTTTCTTTAAGGATCCAGTTCCTCTGTTGTCATTGGGCTATGAATCTAAACTAACAACAGTAAGAAGCATTGCTATTCCATTTTGTGAGGGGCCAAGGGGATATACTTTTCTGTGTTGGTTCTTGTTAAATATTTCATCATTTCTTTCACTTTTATCGCTTGGCATCTGATAAACATTCTTGATCGTATGATGCATTTTCTTGGCTGGTTTAGATTTTTCCATCCATAATGTTTGTTGCTGATCTAGAAATTGTTGTTTTGGCTTCATAAGACATTTTTATCAAGTTTATCAAAATTGGTGAACCTTATTACAAATGCACTAGTGATAGCGTGTTATGTGCCAGCTGATTCCTCAGATTTGGGGACTGAGAAGTTAACTTTTTAATGCTATTGAGTTTTTAATTCTAATGGTGAAGTAAATGGTGAGGTTTGTAAAGATTCTGAATGCAAATCTGCTCTTCTCAGCTGTTAAGCTTTCAGCTCCTCCTTCAGCTGCTAAACTGGATTCTAAGAAGCAGGAAACCAACACAAAAGTTGAAGGTATGGAGACCAATGCGCTATGCTTGGCTTTCAGCTTCATATGCTCTGTCTGGCTTTGTACATAAAGGTTATGATGATGTTGAGCAGCATTTCTTTATAGCTTACTAGCTTTTTTGCAGGTTCTGTGCTTCTGATGAGTAAGACGCATCTGTCTTGTGGTGGGATTGCCTCTTATAATTTTCACCTTGATCACCTTCTGTGTCAGTGCTGTATTCCAGTATGTTGCACAAATCAGGTCGTTTTGAAAATAGTGTGGCAAACTTGGAGTTTTGCTTGTGGCATGTGAAGGATCATGGACTTGTGTTTAATTTGTATTAATTTAAGTGGATTTTAATTATGGTCATTAATCAGTGCTGTATTCAGGTGGCAGTGCTCTCACCAGACTTATAGACTTGTATTTGTATTTCAGCCAAGAAGCCTGGAGCTCCATCTGTAGTTGGTAAAGATGAACACAAGAGACAGGAGATAAATGAGACAGTACAAGGTAATTAGAGATGATTGACAGCTGCGTTTGCTGTTTACATGTGTACAGTGTATAGCTTTGTAAATTTAAAGCTGTTCAGTACTTGTCACCCTTTCTTTGCTGCTGTTATCAAACAGAAAATTACTAATGCCTTCTACTTGTCCTAAGTTGTGGTATTTTATGTCTTCATTGTCTTGTAATGTTATGGTTGGTTGTTAAATCTCACTCTGTAATTATTTGTCGGTCCTTTGAGCTAAAGTGTTTCAGCATCTGTGGGTTTATGTGGTCTATGGTTTATTTTGTTGCATGGACACTGACGTATTGATGTTATGAGCTGTTATTTCTTCAGCTGGTGCTGACCTGTATATTATACATAGAGAGACTTATTTCGGGGCATTTACAGTGTTATTTTAATTGTCATACTTTAGCTGTCACACTGCCAACCACTGAACAGACTCCTGAACAGCAACTCAAGCAGGAGACTCAGAGAGAAGTGAGAAATGAAGGTAATGGGACCGGTCTATTTGCATGGATGACAGCTACTTTGTACTTTAAAACACTGTTGCACTCTGTACCTTTGTTGCTGGTGACAATGGTGAGAACTAATCATTGGTTTAGATATTGTATATCCTGATACTTTTTTGTCTTAACTTGTGGTATGTTAACCGCTCACAGGGTTTTTAATGTCATGGCTGGCTCCTAAATGTCATGAGTTTTGTCATTATTTGTTGTTCCTTTGTTTCAGTATCTGTGAGTTTTTCTGATTTAGGTTTATTTGTTGTTGCATGAAAGCCGACGTATTGGGGTTATGGTTGGTCTTTGTTCACAGCAGGTGGTATTTGCTTTTTGTTGTGTTATCCTAAAGCCATTGTAAATTGTTAGCCTAATGTGATTTTGATTGTCATATTGTAGCGGCCACACAGCAAACCACTAAACCGACTCCAGAACAACAGCTCCTCAAACAAGGGGCTCAGACAAGAGTGGGAAGTGAAGGTAATGAGACACACTGGCGGGTATGGGCATGGTTTTTGACACTGTAATAACCGGTCACACTCCACTTTTATAGAAAAACCAGTGTGCTGCATATTATGTTGTGATTGTGATTAAAATGTAAAGATTTTATTCTGTGGTACACATGTTGTCCAGTTGTTTTGTTCTCTGTTGGTTTGTGCTCTGCACTGTCTTGAATGTGGAACAATTTGTTTTTAGTCCAAAGGCCCGAAGGGACCGATGGGCTATTATTATCAGTTGTTGTCCGTCCCTCGTCCGTCCGTAAACAACTTTTCAAGAATCTTCTTCTCCAAAACTGTCTGTCAGAATGACTTCATATTTGTTGTGGAACATCTTTTGGGTAAGGTCTACCTAGTTTGTTCAAAGAATTGGGAAATACTCATTTTTGAAATTTTTATGAATATTTGAATTTTTTTTAATCCCCATTGGTTTATAATGGAACAAATTTCGAAGTGCTATTACTTGAAAACGGTTGAAGATATTGACATAATTACTACTGGCAATACATAGGAAGTCACATATGGGCTTTCATTTCGTGCCATGATCTTTGACCTTGACTGACCTTAAAAGGTCAAACCCAAGGTCATTTATGTTCAGATTTCTAGAAACTTCTTCTCCAAAACTGTCAGCCATAATCATTTGAAATGCATAGCAGAGGTTCCTTGGGGCAAGGTCTACCAAATATGTTCAAAGAATTGAGAAATATTGATTTTAAAAGTTTTTATGAATTTTAAAAATTTTAAAAATCCCCATTGGTTTATGATGGGAAAATTTTCAAAGTGCTATAACTTCAAAACAGTTGAAGCTATTGATGTAATTGCTATTGACAACAGATAGGAAGTCACACATGGGCTTTCATTTGGTACCATGACCTTTGACCTTGAGTGACCGTCAAAGGTCAAATGAGTGTCAATTAATATCTTTAAATATGCCGTTGGACTACAGGATCCCTGGTCTGATTTTTTTATGTCATTGGAGGCATGTTGGTATGTCTTGGTTTTTCATGATTTGTGGGAAAAGAGAGTGGCTTTCTGTGTATGCCTATGGCATTATGATGGTTTCCTGGTCTAACAAAGAGCATTTTTTTCTTGTTTGAACATTAATATAAGAGACATGGACTTCTGTCTGTACGTGAAGTTGTGACTGTGAGATGGGTATGCTGCACCATGTGTATTTATGTGTGTTTTACTGGTCTGCCTGGCTGTTGTATTCAAGTTATGGGCTTCAGTATTGTCAGATTTCGGCAGGTAATTTATGTATTTAATCTCAGCTGAGAAGACTGCTGCTGGAACAGCTGCCAAACAGGGTGCACAGAAGCAGGGCATCAGCGAGCCAGTGGAAGGTATGGGAGGACACCAGGACTTCTGTCTGTTTGCTTGCTATTATACAGGACACATTCAGTGTTATATGTTTGGGTGTGGCTTGTGGCCTTTGTGAATAGTCATGGATGAAACAACACACCTCCTCGTGTGTTAAACAAAGGAATATTGTATAAGCCTAGGGTAACTGTCATATTGATTCCTACTAAATATAATATTATTTGCAGTCATACTGGCAGTAGTTGCTGGGTGACTGTCCTTTCATCACACGGAATAACTTTTGCTTTTTTGAAGGTGAATAGAGATTGAATTACCACTGTTATTCACTTGTTGTGACCTGTGGCCCTGCTGAAGATTCCAATCACTTTTAAGCAAAAGTTTTGATGATAATTGATGTGAGAGCTGAAAGTGAAGTGTATATTTGTGCAGCATGATGGAGAAAACAGCTTTGCATCCAGTTAAGTCCCTTCAAAATTAAGCTTTTTGGCTGTTGGCGTTGTATGTAAGCATGTTTCAGGTGTAATCAGGCTTCAATTTGTCATCACAGAAATGAGGCCACCTCATCCAGCAGCTGCTAAATTAGAATGTAAGGACTCAAGCAAAGTGGCAGTGGAAGGTATGAATTTTTCACTTTACAAGATGTTTTACCACAAATGTATTTACTCAGTAGTTGTTTGCCCATTGTTGTTGTACCTCTGCTGTCTCTGTTGGAAACAAAGCAGCTGTTCAGGGCTGTGTCTGTTGTTGTTTCAGTATACAGCATTGATCACTGCATACTGCATGAACAACAATGTCATTCTCAAATGAGATGAATAAGATTTTTGCCAGTTTGAGAACAGTGAAAATCAAACTGTAAGTGGTAATATGTTGTCCTTGTTCTCGATATGTTGCCTGTTTGGTGAGATTTCATTTTCATTTAAGTCAAGTAAAACCTACCTTTTATGTCTAAAATATAGCTGAAATTACAGCAGAGAAGTCAGTTGCTACTAGAGGAACCTCCAAAAATGAGCCTGAGAAGCAAGAATCCAAAAAGGGAGTTGAAGGTATGTGTTTAACCTACAAAGACACAGGAAGAGTAGTCTGAAGATGCACAGGATTCTGTTCATACTGAGTAGGTGTTTTGCATGATTGACTCTGCCAAGGTACATGCTGGAGTAGGAAAGTATGCTGAAAATCTGATTTTGGGTGCTATGTTGTGGTATTTTGGCTGATGATTTGGAACTTGGTATTCATGTTTCCATTTTGTTGGAGGCTCCAGTCCTGATGTCAGTATGCTTGGTGTTTTTAGGCTGTTGAACTATAGATGCATTATTTGGTGGCTTTTTTTCTGCTCTATGTTCATCACATTAAATATTACAGCATAATTTAATGAACCTACAGAGAAGCAAAACAGTGCTGTTTCTGAAGTCATCCCAAAGCCAGAGTCTACAACCAAACCAAAGGAAAGGAGCAGGTTGAGTTTTTGTGAGACCTGCATATTTCTGATTTTCTTTAATATTGTTTTGTTTTCTGTCTGGGGATTTGTATGCAAAGTATTCCATTTGACAGGTGTTGCTCAGTTTGTATTCACCTGTGAATACCACATTGGCTGTGGTCTGGTTTATTGTTGTCCCAAGATAAGAATAAGTGTGGGTGGGATTCGAAAAATTTGGTAATTGCGTGGCTGAACCCTTGTATTGGGATTACTGAATGTGTGACAATGCAGTGTGTGTGTGTGTGTGTGTGTGTGTGTGTTTGTATGTATATATTTGAATACTCATATTTTTGTGTTTATGTGTTGTTGATATATGTAAAAACAATTTTTCAGTCTAGGTAAGTCATATGACACCTGGTATTTAACCTGAAATCATGAGAGTTACCACAGTAATGCACTTTAGGGCCTTCAACTTTATTCACTTAATTTATTTATTTCTCAGTACTTCCAGTCATATTCATTCAAGATCTGGAGAACCAAGAAGCTGAGGAGGGAGGTAGTGTTATACTGCACTGTAAGCTTTCTAAACCTGGAATTCCTGTCGAGTGGAAGAAAGGAACTCAAGTTTTAAGTTGTGGAGAAAAGTGCCAGATGAAACAAACGGGATTTAATTATGAACTACAGATCTTTGATCTGAGACCTGAAGACACAGGAAGTTACTCCTGCTGTGCAGAGGACACAATAAGTTCAGCTTCTTTGGTAGTAAATGGTATGATGTGGACTCATTGTTTTGTTTTTTTTTTATTCTCTTCAAAATCAATTTGATTTTTTACATGAATTCTTCTTATTTATGATTTCTTGTCATTCATCAGCTGTCCCAGTTAACTTCATCAAAGAGCTTGAAAGCCAATCGGCTGATGAGGGGGACAGTGTTACCCTATGTTGTGAGCTCTCTAAACCTGGGGTACCTTTGGAGTGGAGAAAAGGAGAACTTGGTCTTTGTCCTTGTGCCAAATATGAAATTAGTCAGACTGGACTCCTTGCCACACTAATAATCCATGACGTAGACCTAGAGGATGCTGGCTGTTATGTATGTGACTCTGGTGACCAACAGAGCATGGCTCAAGTTGTTGTTAAGGGTATGCTGGCAAAAAACTCTTCATTTTCCAGTAGTTGTGGGGGTTGAATACACATGGCTTGAATGAAGAGCCTCAAAACTACATTTAATGATCAGTCAACTAAAGACCATGTAATTGAGAAAGCCCTCTCATTATTGTGGCAGTAGATAAAACTTGAAACATGATTTTACAAGGTTTCACCCATTACAATTACCCAAATTACCCATAATGCTGTATATCTTATTTTTTTATTATTAGTTGTTTGTGTTTCTTTTCATTTCAACTAAGTATTCTAATCTAAGCTTTTAATTTTCACTTCCCCACAGCCCAGCCCGTTCTTTTCAAGAGCCACCTGCAGAATCTTAAGAAAGAGGCTGGGGAAAATGTCACTTTTCAGTGTGAGATCACAAAGCCAGGAGCCAGCGTGGTGTGGCGATATGGTAACAACGTGTTGGAATCCAGCAGCAAGTATCACCTGAAACAGGAAGGGACTGTAGTAAAGCTTGTCATCTATAAACTGCGGCAATCTGACTCAGGAGAATACTCATGTGATACAGGCAGCCAGAGGTCTACAGCTGTCCTCTCTGTGAAGGGTAGGATCCTTTCCTTTCCTTTTTCCTTTTCCTGCATCCACTGGACTTCAACCTTCCTGTCTGTCCTAAATCACTTTCCTTTGTTACTTCTTTCCAAACACTTGAGCATGAGCAGTATATCAACCCTTCATCAACATATCTTGTTTAGGGTCTTCCTTACTGCACGTGTTCAGTCACTTACCTCAGTATTCATTCGTGCCTTTCAGTTAGAACACTTCTTCTATTCACACGTGTTTCTGTTATGCTTGCTCTCTGTTCTCATCTTCTCGTTCCCATCTGATTCTGGTTTTCTTTCACAAACATTAACACACCTTCTTCTATCTTTCTTCAGTCTCATTTTTCTTTATATTAATAAACAGATGCTCACTGAAGGCAACAGTTATGTAACTTTGCCACTGAAATTTCTCAAACAGAGGCAGAAGTTAGCATCCTGAAGTACTTGGACAGCTGTGTGGTGTACGAGGGTGAAGATGTCCGCTTTGAGTGTCTGGTTTCCCATGAAGAGGCTCCTGAGACTCAATGGAAACTTCAGGATGTCCCATTACAGAATAACGAAATGAACCTGATTGAGACTCAGGGTCAGTTGCATAGCCTCACCTTGAGGGGCATCACTAAAGCTGACTCAGGAACAGTCATTTTCACAGTGGGTAACCACACTTCCACTGCTTCTCTGACTGTCAGAGGTAAGGGAAAAATCTGGCACTTTTTTGCACTGTTTTACTTCCGCAGTAATATAGGAGATCTTCTGTTCATTTGTCCCATTTGCCTTCCTTGGGAGACATCATCTCTCTTTCTTTTCAAAACTTCTTGTAAATTATCCAATAATGTGGATGCTGATCTTTTCGCTGTTCATGTCTCTTTCTTATTTGTGTATCATTCTTTTCCTTAAAGTTTACCTTAAATGTATATTGTTTACCATAAATTACATCTCCATCTCATAATTTCTCTCTCATTCTGAAACATTATGTGTGCAGCTGTTCTTTCCATTGTATAAGCAAACATCGTAATATTATTTCTTGGGGAGGTCTGATGGCGTAATTGATATGATAGACTTTTTATCCATTAGTGTTTTGTCTCAAAATTTGAAGCCACTGAGTAGTGAAATGGTTCTGTTGTTTTTATGCTTCCTGATGGTAAAGTGGAATTGTAAGTATATGTATATAGCATCTTTGCTGAGCACAGTGGAGTTTTTTGGTGGTCTCGTTCACCTCTGATTCATTCATTTATCAATGGTCTTTCTGGCAGCTGCTCCAGTAACATTCAAGAAAGGGCTGGAAACTCAAGAAGCCACAGAGGGAGGCAAGGCCACCCTATCCTGTGAGACATCCAACCCTGACTGCAAAGTAACCTGGTGGAAAGGCTCGTCTGTGCTCACTCATGGGGAAAAGTACACTATAGAGAAGAAAGCTACCACTCAAACACTGATCATACACAAACTCTGTGTTGAAGATAGTGGAGAATACGCCTGCGATACCGGCGACAAACAAAGCACTGCTTCCCTAACTGTGAAAGGTAACAGCGCACCTCCATTCCATCTTGTCTGTGTCTTTTGTCCTCCATCTTCTCTTGTCCTCATCCTTCCTGAAGTTCACTTTAAATTCATCCATCTTATTGCTAAGCGTGGATCTTTGCCTCCACCCACCTTCTTATTTAGTGGAATATTATGGGTCAAGAATACAAAATTTGATGCTGTACTTTACTTCATGAAGTCATGGAAATTTTGTTAATTTTTTAATCTGTTGTAATAATTGAGAGTTAATATAAAATTAGTATGAATTAAATGAATTCTCATTATAATGGTGCATACTGGAGTACTATCCATCTTCCTCACATTCACTTTGAATCAGTGACCCTTAAGATATATATATCATCAGTGATGGAAACACCATCTGATCTCTTGACCTTCCATGATCCCTTTCACTGTCAGAGCATGTGCGCATCATCCGAGAGCTCTGTGATACGACTGTGACCACTGGCCAGGATGCTGTCTTTGAGGTTGAGCTGTCACACCCCAATGTGACAAATGGCGAATGGTGGCTCGGAGACAACCTTCTCCAAAATAATGATCTGAATCAAATGAGCATTCAGGGTACAGTACACCGTTTGGTCCTGAAGATGGTTACTACAGATGAATCTGGAGATGTTGCCTTCGTTGTCGGAGAAGAGAAGAGCGTGGCCTGTTTAGAGGTGGAGGAGAAACCTAAAGGTAAAGAAGATGACATGGTCAAATTTAATCCTCTTCTGCTAAAATAAAACAGCTTTGGCTTGGCAAATGAAAATCAGCTGGCATCATCACCTTCATCACCCTAACATTTAAACATTTTTTCAAGTTTTGCATTTATTTTGTAGTGTTTGCTACTAAAGAAAATAGTATCAGAAGGTAACACACTAACTACAGGCTTAATATGTAAGATTTTCCTTAACCCCCCCCCCCAAAAAAACAATGTATAGACTCATAAAGTAACAGTCCCACTCAGTTCCCGCTTATAACCTCCTAGAAACGTTTGCCAGTATATTTAAGTGTAGAGACATATCCTTTGCTTGTGTTTCTTATTTTGCTGTTTTACTGAATTTGGAGCATTACTATGTCAGCAGGAAGTGAGTGTGTTCCTCCAACTAATAACAGCACAGCACATCTCTGTTATGACTCCATTAAAAATGGAGCAAGTCTGGAACTAACACTCGTCCTTTGCTCTGGTCTCGATCTGCAGCAGTTCTCTTTGTTTGTCCAGTCACTCAGAACATTACTGCAGGGTTGTGCAAAGGTGTACGTGTGTTTAGAACATAGTCACTGTGAGATCATCGTAGTAAAATAGTAGTAAAGTAAAATTTTATTTTGTTTTACATCTTAACACTGCTCTTTCTCTTGAATTACTTTGTAGCTTGCTTGACCACTATTGTTCTCTGTCATTCATTGACCTGAGTGGAGGAGCTAATTTTGATTTGCCTGTTGATAAATAGAACATGGGAAAATCTTACATTTGCCTTTTATAACTTTCCATACAAATGATCTGTTTTATAGCTTAGATTCTTTGCTGTTCGGTCACTATGCTGCAATATGTGTGGAGGCAATAGTATTCGCAGCATGCATTGAGACATCCTCCTCCTGTATTTATATACTGTAGTCTTGAAAAACTGATATCAAGACAGAAAAGGTAAATGTAAATGTTTAACTGTAGTTTTGTAATTGTAATTTCCAGTGTTGATATTAGAGAAGCCACACAACACTGTGGGATTAGAGGGTGAAACAGTCACTCTGGCTTGCACAATATCTGACGCCAAAGCCACTGTCACCTGGACGCGAAACAATGTGGCCATCAAAGCAGGTCTCAAGTACAACCTGCAGAAGAATGGAGCATTCCAACAGCTTCATATCCACAACCTGGTGCCTGAGGACACAGGAACGTACACCTGTGACACTGGAGATGCACAGTGTGATGTCACCTTGACTGTAGAAGGTAAAGAATGACGCCACATCTGAAAAATTCCCTCCTGTTGATCAAATTCAAGACTGTGGACCAAGATAGGACTCAAATTTTCTTGAAATGTCACTTCTATCACCAATCTGGCATCAGTATGCATCAGTAAAACATTCGTCCAATGTCCCATAGAGATTCTTGCCTTATCATCAACATCTGATGCCAAACTTTATCATTTTAAATTTTCACCAGGTGCCCCAGCATATTTCCAAAAGGAGCTCAAGAACCAGGAAGCCGTAGAGGGTGATGATGTCATCCTGCGTTGTGAACTGTCTAAGCCAAGTGTTCATGTAGAGTGGAGGAAAGGAGGTACGGTCCTCCAGTCCGGTAAGAAGTTTGAGATGAGGAAGGATGGGCACATTCAGGAGCTCTTTATATGGAACTTGGATCCTGAAGATAGTGGATACTACACCTGTGATGCAGGAGATCAACTCACTACAGCTTCTTTGACAGTGCAAGGTAGCCTACCTCAATACTGTCTCTGTTCTCCATTGTTAAATTCTGACACTAGACAAAAATTTATGTTTTTTTTTTTTTTTAATTATGCTTTGTGTCAATAACGTAGAGAAATATATGAAACACTAAGGGTAACTGTAGTCAGTATGGTGGTAGGTTTGTTTTTTCTGTTTGGTATCATGACTTTTATAGTGTTTATTGTCAGACGCTCAGTGTATGCATATGTGTATTTTTCACTCTACAGTGAAGGAAGTCTTCATTATTTCTGGTCTTACGACCACTGACGTCTTTGTTGGGGAATGGGCTACCTTCTCCTGTCAGCTGTCTGGTCGGGCTCCTGGCAAGGTGCAGTGGTGGCTGGATGGCACCTTGCTTGAGAACAGCCCGTTTAGTGAGATAGGAGTGTACGAGAGCCATATCCACACACTCACCTTAAAGAACCTCGCCACAGATGATTCTGGCACTGTCATGTTTAAAGCTGGCAATTTGACATCAACAGCCAAACTCTTAGTCAAAGGTATTACATTTGAGATAACATCAAAGACTGAGAAATAAAGTAACTTTCTCTTTCTAGACCCTGCAAAAATATTTGATACATCAAAAATGTTTGCAATTGTCTGAAATTGCAACATTTTAAACTTTATCCAAAAATAAGATCTTGTTTTGCCGCTACAGTGTACTGTTTGATAATATAGTGGCTATTTTATGGTATATTTAAAAAAAAAAAGCTTTCTTGACACAAGAATTGGAAGACGCAATTTGGTGCAGTGGTCCCTGAAAGCACTATAAATGAATATTATTTTTTGCAGGGTTCATGACCAAATTAATACCGGAATTGTGTCATTATGCATGGGCCGACACAGTTTCATTAATATTAGTGTTAGAGAGTTTCATGCTGTACGCTTTGGTACAACCATAATGAACAGTGTAAGTGGGTGCAGCATCACACTAGTTTTGTTAGAGTATATAATAATTAAATAATTAGTAAACCCAGACACAGAAAAGTTTTGGATTGATGTGTTAGTGATGCAAATCTGTTAGATCTTAGTGTTTTTCCATTCATGCATTATTTTGCTCTTTTTTTGTTGTTCCCCCTATTTGCTGCTGATGTTTTTAAATGGTAATCACGATTATGTTTTTTCAGTTCATAGCTAAAAATAAAAATTATTTTTCCGTATTTGGAAATTTGTAGCTCTTAAAATTATTAAAATAAGTTTGCTTCAGGTGTACAAATATTTCAATCAGAATAATTCACTAATATTCTAAATATTCAATCACACAATGAGACAATGACACGACCCAGCTACTGTCAACATATTCATGAATCCTTGTGTTCTTAGGAACAAATGTACCTTTAAAACATGTTCACTTGTGACAAAAAAACCCACAAAACTTTTCCTGCCTTTAATAATAATTAATAACTTATATATTTTTATTATGGCTACTGTTAGCAATGTTAGCCAAATTCTGAATGTCTCATAACTGGTTATAACACATATATATAGTTGACGATGGTGATTTTTTTATGTTGGTCTATAAACACATTTAAGCCTTTTACTACAAACAGAATTCCCACAAAGATCATTGGTGAAAATCCTGTGTTTGCTTTTGAAAACACAGTTGGTTTAATTTATGTAATATCAGTCTTGATAATTCAGGCTAGTTGTTTGTAGTGGCCTAGCTGGATCTTATTATTGTTTGTTGAATTTATTAGTCTAAAATCTGCTTTGAGTCACAATAATGACTAGATTCCAGAGCGTGTTCATGCAGCATTTTAGGATTCAATCAGCCTATTCTTTCACACACACAACACATACACTCAAACTCTTTTAATTTTATTTTTCTGCATGTAAAAAATAATAAACTATGCCAAATGGTACAGTTTTCTCCCTGTTGAAGTGGTATTTAGGGTAATGTTTGAAGACATTTGTTGTCAAAACACAGGATTGAAGGGCAGAGGGTGTATTCTACAGCCTGTAAAACAGTTTGAGATAAATCTGTGATGCTTTCATATATCATTAAAATTGACTTGATTTAGATTTAATTGTAGGAAACAAAAGCATGATCGTGATTATTACATCATCATCATCATCAGCCCTATGTTTATGTATCCTTTGGCACTAAATATGAGTGATGTGGTTGTACTTAGGAGGTAACATATATAGGCCTGGCTTTGGTGATGAGATTTGTTCTGGGTTTTTTGGCCAAGACTTAGAAAACCAGTGATTTATAACAAATGTTGTGCGAGGAAAGTGCTGCTCCACCCATCCGCTCCGGCCGTCTGCTGTCAGATACTGACCTTTATTCTCATCTCCATTATCCCATTTTATTACCTGATCCTGCCCCTTAACCTGCAAGCACAATACCCTTTAACCCTATTACACCTTGCCTATTAATCTGGCATTTCACTCCCCCTCCTGTAATCACCCATCAAGACTTAGCAGCCTGTGGTTATGACTATGATGCCTGACAATTGGGCTTTTGACCCTTATTCAGCTTCATCTTTGACACAAAACACAGTGGACACTACTGTATGCGCATGGCACATATAATTTGCACTTGATAATACCTTAATTACATTCTAATGTCACATACGAACAGCACCTCAAACTGGTTTGGGGGTTAAAAAGCCCATATGTCCCATGGCATGTCCTGTGCATGTCATTATATGTTGGTAAAGCCCTGACCCCATGACCCCTGACCCCACCTCAGATCCTGCAGTTGAAGTGGTGAGCGACATGGAGGACCTTCGGGTGGTTGAAAACCAACCGGCTGAGTTCATCTGCCAGTTCTCAAGGCCAGTCAAAGCTCAGTGGAAGAAAGATGGGCAGCCGTTGCAGCCTGATGGCCAAAGGGTGGTAGTGGAGCAGGACTGGAATGTGGCTCGCTTGTTCATTAGCCGTGTGTCCGCTGAGGACAGGGGCACATACTCCTGTGAGGCAGAGGGCACTTGTGTGGTTGCTTCACTTCATGTGGAAGGTGAGCCTCCCTCCACATGAAAAGAGCACCAGTATTTAGGGAGTCTCCTCTTCTCCCTCACAATTAACAATTCTGTGGCCAAATGTGGTTCTTGGGTTTGATCTGACTTCCTTAACATCTTCCAGTTTCGATATTTTCTGATTTGGCTTTCTTTCTCTCTTAATTTTTTCCATTTCTAGCCAAACCCATCACAATTGTGCAAGGCTTAGAAAATATGGAAACATTTGATGGAGGTGAAGCACTGTTTGAGTGTGCACTCAGTCGTCCTGAGAATAAAGAATGTCAGTGGCTTCTTGATGGAAAACCAGTGAAGGAATCGCCTAACGCTGAGCTTGTGTCATTTGAGAGTGGACTTCGTCATCTGCTCCTGCTGAAAGAGCTGCGTGTTACTGACAGTTGCACAGTGACCTTCAAAGCTGGCACCGCTTCATCATCTGCTCAACTCTCTGTCAAAGGTGAGTCATTCAATTTAGTCAGAACAACAGAACATCAAGATTTTGGTCTTGTATTGAAAACAATATCCAGGCTCATTCTCCATTTTCAAGCTACATTATGTAAAATACCTCATTAAATTATCTAACAAGCTTCAGATTTGTTTTGCTTTGGCCACCTGTCAGTGACATCATATCCCCTTTATTAGCTTTGATGTTTAATGCTGCATCTATTTCGTTAGTGTGAAATACTGTCAGTGAAGTAGGACATTACACTATGAACCCTTAATGCAGACTCAGACACAGGGAATAAATTTCCAGGAGCTTTACTGAACAAAGTCACAGAAGCCACACAGTCAAAAGAGTACTTAATCCTCGAAGGGAGGTCCTGAGGACCCAGGCAGGTGGGGTGCGCTGCTCCTGGCAGGGGCCGGTCCCGACCGGGAGCCCGGAGGCAGCAGAGTGGCCGGCGGCCGCTGGCTGCTGGTCAGCGGCGGAGATCCCCGGGGGGCAAGGAGAAGGCTCGTAGTCCGTAGGCAGTCCGAGGTCAGGCGGTGGGTGGTCAAACAGCGGGCGGCGGTATCAGAGGAGGGCTGAAGCTGGCTCAGGGTCGAAGAACGGTCCGGGGTACAGTTCACAGGAAAACCAATCTGCGGGGCGAAGGTGACAGACGGGGAAGGCGCTGGCTCGGCAGTGGAGGGCAGTCCAAGGTCCAAACCGGGGAGTCCGTAGGAAGACAGAGGGAGAGGGAAAGGGAGGAAACACAAGGTG
>JAPTGW010000010.1:19945163-19955712 GCA_029814545.1 Apogonichthyoides opercularis
TCCCCTAGGCATAACAAACAAGCACACCAAATTTGAAAAGAATCGCAATAGTATTGTGACCTGTAGACCGTTCACAAAGAAATCTCTACGGACGCGGACACGGCGGAACGATCGCTAAACCATAGTATCGCCGTCGGACGGGCGATACAATAAAACACCTCAGTCCTTCAAAACTAAGTTAAAACCTAAGTTCAACTGAAGAAAAAGTTCACCCAAAATAACTCTGTAACTGGCAAAAAAGGAGGAAACCTCAACTAGAACCAGAAAGGAAGGATCCCTCACCCAGGATGGACAGACAGTGATTTAAGTATCAAGTGTAAAGACATTTACATACAGAATATTATTCTCTGTCTTCTTTCTGATAAATGTTTTCACATAAAAAAACAAAGCTACAATTCAGCAGGATGAAATAACTGCTACTCAAGCTGCAGTTATAAAAATATTTCTTATACTTTTATGCAGCATATGAAATAAGAGAAGATGTTTCAGAAGGAAATCTTGGCCTGCCTCTTGGGATCTTTGATATCATACAATACTGTTTGTTTTCTACTTTTACTGAGTTTAAGACATACTATGACTACATCTCCATGGTCCAACAACTGTGTATGTTATGGTTGATGGAACAACCTAAATATACTGTGATGTGCCAAGCAAAACCTAATAAACACTCACTCCAAACCCCACCACCACGGTTTCTAAACTAATATTATGTTATGCTTCACATGCTTCCACACACACATGCACGCTCACACTGACATTATGTCAGTTTTCAGTGGAAATATGGACATGGACATTGCAACTGAGCACAAAAACTGCTCCAGACGGCAGTTTGAAAACAGGTAGTATGTCAATACACACCAAGAACCTACTGTATTCACTCACTGTGGTCTGTGACTTTACAATTTAAACTAGGGTAAAATGTCTACATCATACCTTGCAGTTACCATTCACATGAATATTTTTAGCTGCTGCTTATACAATGGTTAAAAGACTTAAGTCATGTAGAAATCCACAAAATTAAACATTTAGGCTAGAGCTAAATATATAAAAATATGAGCTAAAATACCTAATATTTTGTGAATGAGTGCAGTATTTTCAAGGACTGCAAATAAACACAAAATATCACACACTATATCTAAAAGCACTTCATCATTCTGAGTGACCCAATTTTCACTTTTACCTGCAATGGAACAAAAAGCTGGGACAAAAGTGAATATTTACTCAAGCACTTAACCCTGGATGACCGTCTGTAGATTCTAATCTCGGCATGAATTACATTAAGAATAGGGTGTGTACAGAAGCGTGGCATTAAGTCAAAACTGGAAGACTTTGAAGTTAGAACCACTATCAGCTCTAGACAGTACACCATTTATAAGCACAATAGACAAGTCAACTGTATGGCTGACTCAGTGCTGTCACAGCTATAATGAATCTGTTTGAAAAGCAATTAAGTCGACTGAAGTAACAGTAAACTTCAGTGTGCCATTTCGCACAGTGATCGCTTAAATATTATTCATAACACTCAACTAGTGATTTATGCGGTGTGTAGATAAAGTAATGCTTGATTAAATTACTGTTATGCATTTCATCATGCTTATATTGGGCTATAAAGCAATGAACACCATTAGTCAGCAGGCATATGCTGAGCTGTAAAAATGCCAGCCATGTTTCAGCCTCTCAAATGTTTGTTTGATACAAGAGTAGACTGGTAGACTGGGAAGACAACCAATCAAACATACTAGTTAGTAGCAGCCCTACTTTAGCCCCTTAAGTTTTAAGCTGAATAAATCTACAGCTAAATACTGTATGTATCAAATCATGTTATGACAAAGTAGCAGATGGGAAGAGTTAACACCAAATGTCTTGTTTTGTGCAACCTATTAGAGTGTGAATCATAGGTCTAACCCGACATCACTGTGTAGATCTCCATAAAGACCATGTCTGTAACAGTCTGCAGTGGTGCAAAGCCCTGAATGGAAAGACACTGTACAGTTTGACCAAACAACTGACCAAGTCTCTTTTCCTCTCATAAAACCAGTACGGACTTTGGTTTGTGGTCTCACCAACTAACATTTAACTCCTACCGGATAAAAAATAAAAATCATTACGATGAATTGTGGTTTGGAAAAGAATTATCAAAGTACATGTTACTAAATCCATGGGATTATTTACCATAACAGCTGCCTTTATTTGGGTGTTTGTGTAAGTTGTCATATCCAAATTAAAGCTCTATATTCAATAATAGTGAATCGCAGAAGCAGTTGGATTCCAGCTTGTCCCACTGAACCTCACCTGCTTCAGTTCCTGGGCCTCAGCCTGACTGACAGATGGCTGGAGGACATGCACCTGCAGCTGGGACACTTCTCCTGCTGAGACCTCCAGTGGGAGCTCTGTCTCTTGGCACTTCTGCTGCAAACCTAACTCCATGGGTGGAGATGGAGAAAAAGTACAGAGTGCATATGTTGTTTACGCGGAAACCAGACAGTAAACTCACAGTACAGCAACTGAGGCAATCAGGGTGAAGTGACTCATCAAAATACATTTCTGTGAAGGAGACACCAATAATAACTTTGTCCAAAACTCATGTGGCTGAAAAGTTTTTACACAAGGCCTCGCACTGGAAAATATACAGGGGTGGAAACATGTAGTTTTGCTGCCACCTAGTGGACAAATGTATAATTTTGCAACACTATTACCAACAGTTGTCTTCCTTACCTTGAGCCCAGCTTGTCCCTTCAGCGTCACATGGAGATGAAACTGGAGTTGTTTTGAAGGCAGTGAATTCACTAGTAAACTCCACCTTCTTTTTGTACTGCATCTCTAAGACTGACATCGCCTCTGGCATCTTGGCAGACAGGAGCCGATAACATATATCCGGTTTCCCAATAAACCGCTGTCTAACAGTGATCTCATAGGGACTGTGTACTCTGATTTCATCAATTTCATTCCGTTCAAACCGGTGAAGAAGTTGGCAGTTTGTGTCTCGCACTTCAAGCGAAGACACCAGGACTAATAAGCATCCGGGTTTCAAGTCTGAGTCTGCACCTTTGGACACCACTGCTGGGATGCTAGTGATCACCTTGTTCCTTCCAGAGCCTCGACCAACTGCAGCTGCAGCAGCTCTTGCAGCGTCTTCAGCCTTGGCTTCCTGCTGAGTCTTCCAGGGCAGTTTACCAAAGGGCCACCAAGAAGGAGACTCCAGTTCTGACAGAAGCCTGAAAATTTGGGACAGGAGGAATTGGTGTCAGAAAATTTACGGTATTCATTACATTTTGACCTGTTTTGTTACACAGGTGAATGATTACTTCTGGTTACAGTGTGAGTATGAAACACAAGCACAGAAAAATGTGCAACCAACTAATCAGAACAATATCTGATATGTACTTATCAGCCACGCCCAGGTCAGAGTCAATCTTCTCCAATCCCTGCATCATATTATCAAACTGCTCTCCCTGGTGGCTGAGCACTCTCCCAGTGTCTTCCAGTCTCCTCTGAGCCCCTGCCACCAGGTTAATCAACTCTCTGCCTTTAGACGGCTGACTCTCAGCACCACGGGCCTCTGTGCTGGGGGACAGGAGACGTTCTCTCCAGAAATGCTCTAGTACATTATAAACAACCACTCTGTTTGGCTTCAGAGAGCCAAACCAATGTTTCACATTGCCCTCCTCAAGCACTGTGAGGGTACTGAAGATAAAGCTGGATGACTCCATCTTGATTTCCATGATTCGGGAGATGCGAAAGCTGACAAGACTCTCCTTGCTCTGGTTAGAGACAAATCGCACCATGGTCCTAGTGAGTGATAAGGTGCCACTTTCCCATCTCTTGTCACTGTTGATGTAATAAGAGCCGGGCCAACTGTGGATGGGAACGTCCCTGCTCATTTTAGAAGAAGATATACTGATTCACCTGCAAAAGGGACAAAGTAGATTAGACAATACCCCATGTACATATAAACTACTAGTTTATTACACTACTCAGACAGTATGGAGTTATCTATCTCTGTGCCTTACCTATAACATACTTACTACAGTATAATGAGGAATCCAAGCAGCAGTAGAGGAGCTCAGCTGATCGTTCACACTAGGACATCAGTTATGGAGGACGGACCTCTATCCAACTGACCGCATTACACAACAAAGTTTATCCTTTTAATGTTGTAAAACCAGTTAATGTATATAACTTCCTCTTGATACACTATGCGAGCCACAACACATTAGTTGAGTATATTATTTCGGGCTGTTCATGACGATACCCCATGCTAGTAACACAAATGTTTATTACGGAAGTGACGTCACAAGCGAGTACGGCAGTATTTACTGTCCGATGTGGAAAAACGCGCTGTCAAAAAATTCTACGGCGACTAGGTTTCTTTAAATAATTATATTTAGCTTGAGTGGCGGTTTATTAAATAACTATGATAACGTGTAGTATTAGGTTTTAAGATTTATAAACCCCGCTTTATGATGTGGCGATAAAAATCGACTGATTTGCACGTCATTCAGGAACCATAGATGGCAATCGTCTCGATGGAGTCGCCAGCAGCGACCTGTTGTTGAAATAGAGAAGAAAATACACCTTAGCATAAATGAGAGCTGCGTAGGTTAACCGGACTAGAAAATGAAGAAACGTGAAAAGAAAACCGCCTTTCATTGGCAAATAAAGAAGCCCGTTAGCTTTTACTAACCGTGTTTCCTTGGCCAGTGACAGCTAATCTCGCTAACTCATTAGCCGAGGTGTTGTTTACCATCATGGACAGGGAGGCGTACCGAAATTGCTGTAGTCTGGTCAAAATTACAAGGCAGTCGTATGAGCAGTTTTGGTCCTCGCATTTTCTTGACTACATCGATAAGGAGCTGAGCTATTCTAAATTCTTCAAAAAGTACTTGCTTCCGAATCATCCTTGTATGTTTTCAAGGAGGTTTACTGAAGACTGGAAATGCAGAAAACAATGGGTAACCGAGGAGGGCAAGCCAAATTTCCAGAAACTGCTTCAAGAATTTGGTAAATCACCTGTGTACTGATATGTTAACTTACATATGCAGCTGTTGCATGTCATTTAATATACTTTTTTTTTCAATTTATCACAGATGAGACCCCTGTTCCCGTTGCAAACTGTAATGCCAAGGAGTACAATGCAAACCCTAAACAAGTTATGCCTTTCAAAGATTTTATCCACTACTGGAAAGAATACATTCAGAATGGCCACTCATCACCTAAAGGATGCCTCTATCTTAAAGACTGGCACATGGCAAGGTATCACACTACTACTCCATAGACTCATAGTAATTTTCTTTAATATGTTGAAATGTGAAAAATCTGTACCTCTTTCTTTCAATTTGTGTATTCTTTTTGTACAGGGACTTCCCAGAACACAACGTTTACACCACACCAGTCTTCTTCTCCTCTGACTGGCTTAATGAATACTGGGATACACTTGAAGTAGATGATTACCGGTTTGTCTACATGGGACCCAAAGGCTCATGGTGTGCAACAGAAAATATGATGTTGGCAATAATAGTAATAATAATAATAATAATAATAATAATAATAATAATAATGATGATGGTAATGGTTTGATTTAAAAAAAAAAAATAATAATTTTAACGCACGCTTTTTGTCACCAGGACCCCATTCCATGCAGATGTATTCCGCTCCTACAGTTGGTCTGCAAACATTTGTGGCAGGAAGAAATGGCTCCTGTATCCCCCAGGTCAGGAAGAGTTTTTACGAGACACCCATGGCAACCTTGCTTATGATGTAACGTCATCTGAACTTCGGGACAGAGGTCTTTACCCACACTCTGAGGAAGCCTGTCAACCCCTTGAAATTATTCAGGAGGCGGGTGAAATCATTTTTGTGCCAAGTGGCTGGCACCATCAAGTTTATAATCTGGTAAGAATACCTCCTTTCACTTTAACATTCTGGTTAAAGAACACTTTAACCCATAAAGACCCAAACATCCATCACCAGCCAAAACCATCTACTGATGTAACTGTTTAATCCCTGTTAATCCAGTAATCCTGTCAAATCATGTCAATAATTGGTGCAAAAATACAGTTATTCATTTTTTTATGGTCATTAGATATGACCCATTTGGACGTTCAGAGGCTCTGTAGTTACTGTGGAAACACCGTCATTTCTACAACACAGATTCACTTGTAAAACCCATGGAGTTGGATCAGTGACAGTGAATGGAGGCATTGGGTTTATATTCAGTTAATGAGAGATTGGACTGAAATGTCACTTTTTCTCCAGTTTTCACTGTTTTTGATTAGTAACCTTCAACTTTAATCTGAGCTTTTATGAACATCTACATGATCAGTGAATTAAATGTAGGAAAATACATGATTTATACTGATAAAATGCAAAACACAGAAGATAATATTACAATAAATGGTGATAAATCACTTAAGAAATGTTATATATAGAGAGAAAATTGTATTTGGAAACTGACACAAAAGTAATGCTGGGTATTTATGGGTTAAAGAGCATGTTGTCTTGTACTGCTTATATGTAATAGTTGATACATTAAAAGTGATAGCAAAAAAAGGTATGTTAATAGTGCCCTCATTCAGTGAGCACAGGGGCCAGTATTGAATTGATGACTGAAAATACCCAAATGTAAAATATATTTCAACCAATTTGAGCTCATAATATGGTACGTGGAGTAGATGTGGGGATCTACTCCAAAATTAGGACTTATTTTTCATTGCAGACAAACTGATGTGAATATTATTGTCCCCGGTTGGTAATATCTGTCTTTCTTTGTCTCACAGGAGGACACTATCTCTATTAATCATAATTGGCTGAATGGCTGCAACATTGATATCATGTGGCAGTTCCTTCAGAATGAGCTTTCTTCAGTGCAGAAAGAGATAGATGAGTGGAGGAACACCATGGACTCGTGGCATCAGCACTGTCAGGTACTTCTGAGACGAGGCTGTTAACACTAATAACTGCTCTATTTAGATACAGTCCAGATTCAGTGTTGTTGTTTTACTTTACAGGTCATAATGAAGGCCTGCTCGGGTATTGATTATGGGGAATTTGCTTCATTCCTGAAAATTATTGCAGACAACCGAATGGGTTTCCTGAATGCTTGCTCTTCTGGAGATTCATCTGAATACCCACGACATCTCTCAGAGACCCTCACCACCCTTGGACCTTATCATGCAGCTTTTGACCTGCAAAGAGTTGCTCATACTATTGAGTGTTTGCTCTGTAATGAAGACTTTAAGCGGCTTGATCATTCAACACTGACTTTACAGCCTGAAACCATGTTACAGCAAATTCGAGACACCATACAATCCACAAGAGGGCAGCATCTCCTTTATCAGGAGTAAAATGATCTGTGGCGTTTTAACAGTGTCATCATCACCTGGACATAGCTTGAATGAAAAGTGCCAATGTGTAAAGTGTAATGTGAGAATGACGACAGAGGTGCTACTACACCTATAGCAGTTTGAGATGTATTTCAAACTGAAATATGGCTTGTGAATGTTTGGAGTCGTCTTTGCACTGACAGGTAAAATGAAAAAAATAAATATGAAAATAAACAACTTGATGTGGATGGGGACATTTATTAAACAACCACTGATGGGGAAAATGTCAATTTTGTTACATACTGCTGCAGTAAATAACATAAATAATAGAATTCCGTTATTATTAGTAGATATTATTCCAAACAAAACTGAAATACTCACAAATGAATCTGCATCACGTAAGCAATGACAGTGTAACATACTGTACTTCAGGGTTCTTGACAAAAAGTGTCAGTTGTGATGGATGTCACATTTAGGGAACTATAAAACATGCTCTCCTTCAGCTGGTTTTCTCATCTTTAGGCCACCAGTCTGGCACAGAGGCCTCAAGTGTTACTGTTGTGTCATCAGAGGATTTGACCGTCAATACTTCTTTGGCGTGAGCTGTGCGGATTAGACTCAGTCCCAGCTCTCCAACCCCGGCGCGGTGCTTCCCAGCTGGCTTCCCTGACTCTGTGTGCAGGGCAGTTCCTTCCTCAAGGTCTTCAACTGGAGCTGACAAGCGAACTGGCATCAGGCGTTTCCGAATCACTCCAGTGTGATGAGTCCTGGCTGTGAGCTCTTGGCCGATGTAACAGCCCTTGCTAAAACTGATGCCCTGCATGTAGACGATATTTGACTCCAGTGGTAGTGCCACTCCAGGAGGAAGGTCCTTCACTCCCTCAGGCAGCCCTGCACCACAACAGCAGAGGAAACAAACAAAACCTGTCACATCGAAGTACAACTCCATAAACCTCTTCTATTCTTTGGTCTCATTTTCCTGTATTTGCTCTTACCTATCATGTATCGATGTCTGTGATACTCCGCTGTGTCACCTTTCTGACATGATGTGATGATATCTAAGGGGTCGACCTGAGAGTTCGTCACCAATCTCCAGCCCATTCCCTGAGTTCTAGGGTCAGCCTCCCATACCACAGCCTTTTCTGGGGCAGAGAGCTCGGGCTTTATGTCTTCTTGACCTGTTTTTTGTTGGGGTAACACTGCCCATATGGAGAGCTCTGGACATGGGTTTATGTTGACCTTACGGCGTATTTTAAACACCTTCAAGTGTTTCAAGAGTGAGTCCTTAACTGTGCTGTCACACTCCAGGAGAACCCCATGGAATGCATCAGGTTCCATCAGGCTGAAAGACAGAAAGGAAACATTTTTTAAAAATTATGTATTAAAAAATGTTAAAGAAAAAAATATTTTCCATAAAAGAATTAATTTTCTTCCCGTTACCCAGCAGACAGGGCATGAGTATACAGCTTTGTGAGTGCATTTACAAGGGTTTAAATATAACAGACTATAGTGTGACACATGCACATTATTGATGATACTGGGCTTATATTCACTCAGAATAAAAATATGTTAAAATGTAAAGTGCAACACAGTTACAGTGCTATTTACAGGATACAAGCTACAGAGATAATTCGGGTTGATATTAATATAATTTGTATGTATTAGTAGCAGAATCAACAATTTATCAGCCATTAATTGGTGGATAAGTCTGACCAGTTAAATGCCTTTGCAAGATGGTCAGTGTTAGTTGCTGATTATTCAAGGCCCATAAATAAAAAAAATTAAAAAAAAAATATTGTAGATATATCTGTAGTGCAGGTCACATTGTTATTATATCTTCTGTGGAAGGATGTTAGAAATGTAATACAAGATTATTTTACCCTCATTGGACCCCCCTGAGGTAAAACAGCACATACATGAACAAACATGCAGTGAAGATGGAATAAATCCGCTCACGCAAACAGAGATAATGCAGACATAATAGTGTTAAATATATATGTTAATTTCACTCTCACTGGCATTATATATGCAGCTGTTTATTATACTAGCAATTGGTCCAAATAGTCTGATGACTATGTGCACATGCTGTAAAATTATATTATCAAGTCCCTTTAATCTCTGGTTGCATTTTTATAAAACCACAACTAATGATTATTTCCAGTATTGATTAATCTCTCAAGTATTTCCTCAGACAGCAAATTAATTGTTTGGTCAAATGTCAGAACGTGGTAAGAACGTGTTTCCAAATGCACAAAATGATGCCCCCAAGTGTCACGTCTAGTGGACAAAAAAAAAAAAAAAAAGTTTACTGTCAATAAGGATATTCAGGAAATGAGAATATAGTCAGAATAAAGCAGATGGATTTTTAAAAATTACTTAAAACAATTATCAATGATGAACATTTTTAATTAATTCAAGTTAACAATTAATAATCATGATATCTAATATGATTTGAATATAGGTTTCTATTAATAAGGAAGTTGGATAAATAGTAATGATTAACTTATGGAGAATGAATGAGAATAAATACGTTCTAACTGCCTCCCACTCCTTTTCTAATGTGTACATGAATGCATCGTGATTTTTTTTTCTGCCTAATGTAGCATGCTTTTTTCTGTTATAATTCCACTTGTTTGTGACTCTTTATTTTCTTCTTCTTCTACTTTACTTCATTTCAACTAGTCAACTGATTATTGCAACTCGGTGACATTCCAAGTCAGGGAAACAATATCAGGGTTTCCACTCTTTCCCTGAAATTATTTTCTAGGGCATTTTCAGCCACTACAGAGACAAGTTGTCATGTCATACACTAATACATTCACCTTCATTCTTTGGAACTGTTCTTTTCTACAGTTGTAACTTGCATTTACCCAGATTGTTTCTATGTTTATTACTCAGACATTTAATGTGCAGTCTATGGCTATAATTTCTTTATGAAAAAATAATTATGACAAATGTATCACAGAATAATGCAAACACACCCACAGATTACAGCGTAGCACTTCATTAGCCTGACAAACTGGAGTCACAGTGTTCAACTAGGCAATTCCCAACTCAACTTTCTCTTCTCTCTTACTTTCTCTCCTGCACTTCCTCTAAAAAAATATTTGGATATTTTCAGTAAATCACTGAAAAACAATTTCCTTTGACTCATCTCAGGTTAGACACACTCGGTCACATGGCAGGGGGAGGATAAATCACTTTCCTTGATAACTTAATGATTTCCA
>JAPTGW010000010.1:20528017-20538594 GCA_029814545.1 Apogonichthyoides opercularis
ACTCCAATATGCCACTTGTCCCTGCCAAACTGGCCCCCCTCAGCAGCTAATGAGCCTTAAAACCCTGAGATGGGTTGTAGCTTTGATCACTAACCACGGCTGTTGGCCGCCCGCTGCTGCTTCTACTGCAGCAGTCCCCGTTATTGATGGCATCCTCCAGGACAGCCCCAGACCCGGCTCGACGGCTTCAAAGTGCCTCTTTTCTCAAACAGTCAGGATCGAGATGATGTGATTCAAAATTGGAAAGCAGTTTTCTTTGTCCTTTCTGCATTGTCTCTGTAGAAGATGAATAGTCTAGCAATTAGGGTCTTCATGTTCTTCATTGTGCAAGTGAATGCCCTCTGAAATCTGAAGTTTTTTTTTTTCAAGTTTTATTTCTGCAGTAAGCTTTGTTTCTGCTCTTTGTACGACAATGGCTTTGTTAAGATGGTATTTTCCCCTTGGTATCCCCTCATATTTTGCTTGTTATAAAGGGCTTCCTGTCCACCTTACTTGGTAGTCTGACATGTACATCCTCTATTACACGATACAGTGCCCAAAGACAGCGATCTTCCATATTCTAGTAACATTGTCAACATTTATCAACAGACCCTAGGCAAGGTGGGTCGTGTGCAGCAAATCTACTCTGACAGTGATTTAAAGGTCGAAGTTTGTGGAACCTCTTGGACGTACAATCCTGCTGCTGTCACCAAGATTGCTCCCTCTGGCTCTGCTGTCAGCAACGCCTCCGGAGGTACAGTATATATATGAACACAAACCACAGATATAAGAAAGAGTGACATTTTGGTTCTTTGTCCTCACTGTTACCTGTTTTCTTTGACGGCTACATGCATTCATTCTGTGATGTTTTCTCCCTGTTTGTCCAGAACGTTTGTCTCAGTTGCTGAAAAAACTGTTTGAAACACAAGAGTCTGGAGACATCAATGAGGAGCTTGTCAAGGCAGCAGCCAACGGAGACCTGGCCAAGGTGGAGGACATCCTTAAGAGACCTGACGTGGATGTAAGTGCTCCACGAAAACAGCGATTGCTCAAGTGTTTATGAAAAAAAAAAAAAAATACGACCTGTGTCCTGCTCTGCTCTCAGTACTGAGGAGGCTGACAGTCTCGTAGGAAAGAACTCAGAGATCCTCCCACTCCTGCGTCTCTCTCAATCTGAAAAGCACTAAGCCTAGACCCAGAGGAGGCACCAAAGAGCATTGGTGTGCACTGCAGCACAGAACCTGATTGACTCTCAGAATCAAGTTGAGGTCTACAAACCCCATATGGTTGCAGATAGTATCCTGACACAGGCCTACATACAGAACAGGGGATAACCCTTTGCCAGAGGACAGATGCCTGTGCCCTGTGTAGGTTATGAGAACCGACTGTTACGTCAGGTCTGCAACACTGCCTTTGCTCAGAGCTAGAGAGAGTGAATTAGTGTGTGTGTGTGTGTGTGTCATTGGTGAAAGCTGGCCAAATGCCCCACTGCCTTTCAGTGGAATTATTTGCTTAAAGCTGAGCACATTGAGCCAGGCCAAGTGATCTGCTTGCCAGGACAAGAGACGTCTCGAGACTCCCAAAGGACTCCACATTAATATTTATGCTCTGAGTTTTTGCAGTGCTGCAGTTGGTGATGAAACATGCGCACACAGCCGTGCATACACATCCATATGAATGCTTAAAAACACTCTCATCAGTGTGAAAAACTAATTCAGTAGATTGCAGATATGAATACAAAGCTTTGTGTTGATATTGATAATCTTTCTTTATTTTATATTATTCTTATTTTTTTTCTGTGTGGTTGCAGGTGAATGGGCAGTGTGCTGGACATACCGCCATGCAGGCAGCCAGTCAGAATGGTCATGTGGACGTGTTAAAGCTGCTGCTTAAACACAATGTGGACCTCGAGGCTGAGGTTTGTATAGTTGCAGAAAATTCTGTTCCCTCGCCTGTGTTTTCCTTCACACAAATGCCTCTGATTTCATGTGAGAAAAGGCTGAGACACAACACTGACTCAGTCTTCTGGTATGTCACTTCACTCAGGACAAAGATGGAGACCGGGCAGTGCACCACGCAGCCTTTGGCGATGAGGGCTCTGTCATTGAGGTGCTGCAGAGGGGCGGTGCAGACTTGAACGCAAGAAACAAACGGAGACAGACCCCGTTACACATAGCTGTCAACAAGGGTCACCTACAGGTCGTCAAAACCCTCCTGGACTTTGGCTGCCACCCCAGCCTCCAGGTATTTTATCATTAATTAGTCTGTTCAAATGCATAATCATCTGACCTCTGACATGTTAGGAAAGCAAAACAGCAACCAGTAAATACAGCAGCCTATTTAAAGATGAAGTGATTTTTACCCTCTGTATATTTCAGGTCCTTTTAATTCCATTACTAAACAGGTTTAACTGAGTACCATAATGTTTCATGTGTAGGACTCAGAAGGAGACACACCCCTGCATGATGCCATCAGCAAGAAAAGAGATGACATGCTGTCAGTGCTTCTGGAAGCTGGTGCTGATGTCACAATCACCAATAATAATGGCTTTAACGCCCTACATCACGCCGCCCTACGAGGAAATCCCAGGTATGAGAACATCCTGCCTCTAACAGCTGTAACGCATACATATGTGCACGAGGGACCAAGGCACATCTAGGTGAAATCTGTGGATATACATTGTTGTCAGTAAATTTCTAGTTTATGCTTTCAGTAATGTTTAAGGCAGATACCAGCATTAATTATATATCTACATACATTATACATCTAATACCCTGAAATTATTAACACTTGTTATATCTAAGCAGTGAACAGGGTAAGAAAAATCATTTTTATGTTAGTCATGATCTAGTGTATTTAAACTAGTACTGCGTTGGTATTGCATATTCAGTTAAGCACAGCTAATCATGGTTTGACGCATAAGGGAGGTCAAGTATTATTGTTGTCAGAACTTTGAAAATATTCATCAGAATTATAACCAATAGATTTTCTGTTTCACTATTTGCACGCCATCCATTGCCAGAAGCCAGAGCAAAAGAAATAATCAGTTACTACAAATCTGTTATTTAATACATTTTCTTGGTGACTGAAAATAGATTTGTATGCAGATGTATCCTCATTAAACACCACTTAAATGTTCAACCTAGCAGACGGCCTGGAGTCAGATGAGGTTGTTGTATTACATGAACAGAGATTGACTGGACAAAGTTTGTGAAAAGATGGGACTTAAGACTGTTTTCTCTGATTAATATTAAGCTATGAGTTATAATGATATGGAATCTTAAGAAATTTAGGAAACCCTTTTCAGTTGGGTCTTGATTCCCCTATCCTTGTGAACAGTATTTCAGAGAGTTGAGAATCTAAAATTAGCCTTAATGTTGTGTCTTCAGATGGACGTTTAATGCATGCAGAGCACATTGTCCACAGATTCCACTGAAATCCAAAGTATTTTAAAGCTACACAAAGTCATTGTTGATTTCCATCTTTACTGATCACCATTAATCATGAGATGAGATTTGTTCTGAGATCTCAATTTAGACTGAAGTTTGGAGCTGGCCTATAGACGTAATATACCTCCTTAACAGATGGTTTGGACTCAAATTGACGTTAGACTTCCTTTGAGGCCCTGAAAGCATCTGTTTTATGTTCATTTTTTTATTAGTGTAGCTAATAGCCCTTGAAGTTCATTTGTTGTTTCTTTTTTATTGTTATGCTGGTCTGTCACTGTGTGTTGTGAGCAGCGGCTGGCCTTGTCCAGCAGATTGCCTTGTCCTTGACCGTAGTTATTTCTGGCTCCAGCAGGTTGCTTCTTCACTCTTTGGCTCTTTCATTGTCATTTCTCAACCATGAGCATATTAAAGATGGCTCAGAGAGATGTCTGTCTGTATCAGCTCGATCATCTAGGGTGCCTTATGTTGATGGACGTTGACATTACAGGGGCACGGTTACATAGACTGGAGCGGTTTCTAGAAAACATAACAGCTGCTTCCCTTGCTTGACTCTTTGGACGTGTGTGTGTATGTATGCGTGTATCTAAATGTCATTCCCCTTCACTGGCATGCATTCCCTTGGCGTGAGGACAAATGGGATTGAGGTCAGAGGGCTGTGGAACACCTGCCACCTGCCACAAGCCGGTCCAGACCCAGCCCTCCACCTCTGGCAAACTGCAGAATGGATTGTTTAAAGCAAAAACATTTTTCATGTGTGGTGCACTGATTAAGTGATCAACAGATTGATTTGGACATAAAGGACAGCTCCAATGTTGCTTTAACAGAGGCACTTGGCAGTATATCAAATTAATTCAATTAATTGAGGTTTGGCGCTCTTAAAATTGTGAAAAATGCCTAAATTGCTAAGCTTTATCCCTTTACAGAGTTTTCTTGTTCCCCCCCCTCAAAAAATGAAAAGAATAAAATAAAGTATTGAATAATATAGTAAATAAATAAATAATGCAACCTATTTGCTTTCTGCAATATATTAATTGCTAGCCTGCCCAGCCATCTGGTTTTCTCAGTGTATTCAGTACTGAGAAAACAGTCTGGAATTGGGCCAGTCGCCGTGAAATATACATAATCTATTCTATACCCACCAATCATAAGTCTGGGGGGCAGGTGTTTCACAATGCGTCATATGCACCGACTTCTTTGTGTCTTGAGCCAAAGTCAATTCCAAGTCCGCAAATGTATTTACAATTGTTGTTGATTGTTTACTTGATTCAAAAATAAGGATTGAATTACAGATTACACCCGATTGAATTACAGATTACACCCTGTATTCTTAAATGCCTCTGAGAAAAGCGTCACGTCCGTCTAATCTATGATTGGGTTACTCGGTGCCTGTGAGTCCCACCTTCATATTTGGATTCATGCCCTGCGATTCCAGACGGATTTCTCATTGAGAACGACGGATGGCTGGCCAGGCTAATTAATTGCTACTGTATTTCTGCAGTCAGATATGACACATATATATACACACACTATTATTTAAAAAAAAAAAAAAAAAAAAAGATATATATAAATAAATAAATAAGAGGACTCATGTTCTGTCTTCAGTTCATGTAGCCAAAAAGAAATTGATTGAAATAAATGTATAATAAATTAAGCTTTGTTCTTTTTTTGGCTATGTTACTAACAGTTAGACATATATTTGTTGGACCTTTTTTATTTTTTTTAAACTTTATTTGTTTATTAATCTATTACTGCTGTAGCTCTTTTCAAGAGCATGACTATAATGATTTTTACAAAAAACAGGTTGGAATAAGTATAAAGAGTAAAAAGACACAAAGTACTGTGTGTAACATTTAATGTTACAGTGAGTGTCTACAGTAATGTATTTTTCTTCCTTTTCCAGTTACAGACGTAGTTTGCCTGATTCCCTCGAGCAGGGCTTTCCAGAGTCAATGATCCCTGAAATTCTATAATTAAATGCAATTATATAGATGTAGGTCTATCTGATAAACATTCACGTGTTAAATCCTTTGCAGTTATACACAAATGAATGACTGGAATGAAAATCCTCACACGTAACACAGAGGAAAATTGGCCAGCTGGTTACTAGTACCAGCCAGGTTTTATAGTCACAAGTGGTAAAATACCCACAAGGCTTTTCTGTTGTCTTTTAATGCAAAGCTGTTAAACTTAAATAGATAAATGTAACTTGTTTAGGAAGGGACACAAACTATTGGCAATGAAACAAAATTGCTTTCATTATAAATATTAAAATGCAGTGAGTGTGTAATCCATGCAAACTATTCAAAATATAAAGAAGTAAGAAACTGGTGAGCTGAGAGACTCATTGACTTGGAGGCGAAAAGTGCTGGAGTCGACTATTTTCTATATCAGGGCCCATGTCGTGTTTTGTGTGCGTTGCTTGCTTCAGTCCACGCTCTGTCCCCTTGCCTTCAGAGAAACGAAGATATATGTCGCCTTCTCCAGTCTGCCCATTTACTTTTATTTCACGCTCGGGCTCCTGCAATATCAGGGAGACAGTCCACAAGTCCTAAAGCCCTCGAAAATCTCTCCCTAGGTTGAAGTGAAAGTACCTTGTCTGGTATGTTTTTAGTAGAGAAGCAGTTGTTTCGATTGAGTGCTTAGAGGAATTCTCACCACAGAATCATATTTCTTAAAAGTGCCCCCGATGACCGTCTTGAAAAAGTGCATGGGGTCAGAAGTTGATTAGAAGGAATGAAAAATACAACACAAGCCCCTCTGGTTAATGATCGATGTTAATGTCATTTCCTGATGATGGTAACATTCACAATTCGGCCTCCCCTTTCTTCTTGTGTTTAGATTGAGTAGCTGTGCAGAATGTTCTGGACTCTATAGTTTAAACAAGTGTAATGTGTAATTTCTCATTAGCATTACAGCAGTGCCTTTTCTTGTAAAATGTGCGGAAATTGGCATTCCAATTTGTGTTGTGCTATTTGAACCTGAATACTATCACAAACAAAGAGTGTGCCAGAGTCCCTGGTGTACGTGTGTGTGTGTGTGTGCTTGGGTGTTTTAAGAGCGTGGGTGGGTCTCCCAGCGGTAGAGGAAAGATTTAGGAGGACACAGAGGAGAAACTCTGTAGGTGACTGATGAATCTTTCAGCTTGGAGTCCCAAATGCTAAGAAAAATCAACTCTACCAACAGAGTGGAAGCAGAGTGTTTGAGGATATATCACCTTATTCATTACTCACACTCGCACACACACCAATACCCAGACTAAATGCATTTCCCCATAAATTAGACCTAGTTGTTAACTTTTACAATTGCTAGTAAATTGAAAATACCAGTGTAACCAGCATTAACATGTTCGGGAGACCATTTTTTTCCTCAGACATCCACCGTGTGTGTGTGTGTGTGTGTTTACCGCAGTCTCGGCCTGCAAGGGGGGTCTGGCTCGTCTCTGTGTCTTTCCCTCAGGCTGCTAGAAGCCAGTAGCTGCTACAATACTGTAAACAATACGATTAATAGCCCATGACTCATAAACGGGCTCCAAACAAGCCCTGCAGCGACGGTCTATACCCTTTTACGTGTCACCTCCTTGGAATATCTGCCCTCCTCTCTCTGTCATATATTGCTCAAGTTTCTTTTAATATGACAATATACAGACACACTGCATATGGTAATAACTTCACCTTCTGCAGTGCTCTGAAATACAGTATATCTCAATATTCCCAATGCAATAGTCGTAAATAGATTGTTCTTTTACAACTCATAGGTAGAACCGTAGTAACAGGAATTGCTGTTTGTTTGGAAATAGTGTAGTGAACTCTTTTAGATACATCTGCAAAATGGGACAGATGTTTGCATTTCTATGCATTTAATTCCACTTTCAATTCTTTTCATTTATTTAATGCACCATTTTTCCATTCTCTCCTGCTCATTCACATTATTTTAATCAAGTCGGAGTAAGCCAGTGCTTATTATTTTACTAGTGTAGACTGTCCTTATTATTGATAAAGCAGAAATGACCAAAAGGGATATTACAGTTTTTACACTGGTTAAAATGAAATCAATCCAGATTTATATGTGATACACTCCACCTTCTGTCCTTTAATTAGTTTGTCATCACATTACAGATTTGTAGTTAATTACAATAAATCAGCTGGTATTATTTGTATGTTTACTGAATAAGAGAGAAGGGTTAGTTTGATGTATCCAAAGTGCCGGCCAAATTAGGAACGCAAAAAGATGTAGAGCTGCAGAGAATAAAAAAGAAAGAGGGAAGGAGGACGGGTGTTCATAATGTTAAAGGTATGTAGATTGGTCCACCTCTTTTTTTTCTGCAGTAATGGCAAGGAAATGAGACTGTAACTCTTTGTGAGGGGGTACTTCTATGATTTGCGTGTTCAGCTCCTGTCCGTTACAGTATCTGACCGTCTTCTACCTCAGCTTATCCAACATCAGTAAAGGAGGCTGAAGAGGAAAGAGGTCAGATAGTGTGAATTTGTGTGTATTGCGCTCCCTCTAAACAACTGTATTTAGCCTGTTCTTTATTCCTTACACTGTTATTCTCATATTTCTTCTTTAGATCTCTTTACAAAGCCACTGTACTCCTGCTGAGCATCATTAGCTGTCTCCTTTTTTTCCCCTTTTGCCTATTCCCACCCACAGTGTAATTGACTGTTAGCATCCAGTGGCAGTCAGTTTAAGAGGTGTCATAGAAAGACAGCCGTACATTCTCACACAGACATGTGAGTGCTGTGTTTCTGAAATAGCGCACGCTGCACGTCTACCCCCTGCTATTTTTGAAACAGCGGTTGACGGTGTGGTCAGAATATTAATCTCTCTGGAGGCAAGCAACACTCAGGCAGGACAGGGGACCATGTGAAAGTTTTGAAGCTAGGATTGATCTTTTATTAGGAGAAAATAAGACAGAGTTGGCATTGAACATGACAATCAGTGAACACTTCAAATGTTGATGGTTGGAAAGAGCTACAAGCCAGACGTTTTTACCTGCTGGTCATTAAAAAGATTGTGTTGAAGCTCCTGTAGTCATCAAAGCATAGCTACAGCTGGTTGAAGGGGACCAAATCCATTTAAGAGGTGATTTGGTTCCATTTTACCAGCTTTAGCAAAGCATTGTGGAAATCACAGATAAAAGAACTCTTTCAAAGTGAAGTGAACTGCTCCAGAATCAGTACCGCAGTGATGCTTTGTCCGACAGACTCAGAGCAACACCATCAGCCCTAAAGACAATGTTGCATTTAAACATGTTATTAAAATAAGAGACGTCCTGTGTTACTCACTCACTGGACTTTACTGGACTGTCAGCCCCACGTTTGTCTTTCTTGTACATCTTCACCCACACTTTGTGACACACAGGTACATTTAGCACAATACACCCCATTTACCACCTCACCAATAACACACAGGTACATTTGATCAGCCTTACCTAACTTTCTCCTTTGCTGCCTCCCAGGCAGCCTATTTATCCTCTTCGCTATCTTTTTAAGTTTTATGCTGCCCCCTCCCAGAGAGTGAGAAAAATTGTTCCCTGAGAAAAGGATAATAATAATCTGTGGCAGTGCACTTGAGTCAAATGTCCTGAAGTCATGAAGCAATTACAGGCTCTGACAGATGGGCCCTGCTGCAAGCTTGCTGCCGCTCCGGTCACTGAGACGGCCAATAGACAAATGTAGAGGCATAACCACATACACAGGCTCTCTCACTCATACTCCTACAGCCGCACTCTGGGGTGTCAAGTCACAACATTAATTTAAATCAGTCATTTAAGTCCTAGAGACTGATTTGTAGTGTAGAGGGTACTGTTTGAACAGTGACTGAGGGCGGAATACTTTATGTATCCTGCAAGCCTCTGTGGTTGTACAGAATGTGCTATAAAAACTCATCCTGAATTAACACCGAAAATGTATTTTTTTAAAAGTCATTATAATATTCCTTTGCCACTATTTTGTAATGTGAGTGTAATACTAGTCAGCTGTTACATGTATTAACTTTTTTCTGCCAAGGCACGTATGAGTTTCTTAGAGTAGCCAGCAACAGCTGAGGGATATATGGCACTGTAGACAGGATGGAGGTTAACATAGGGCCAGCTTGATATGGCACACCAGAGGCATATCTATTTGTAACATACGCATGCACAGTGATGCTTGCTCACACACACACAGTCACGCACAGTCACAGTCCTTCAGAGTCAGGTGGCCAGGCTGCTCACCTCGTCTAAGAGCCATAACAGGGCAAAAGCAGGGAGGACGACAGGCACTGAGTATTTGATAATGTCAGCATCTGCTGTGTTTGTCACTCAGACAGCAGGTCATTGCTATTGAGGGCCTGGGAGAAACATGCAGTGCAAGCCATGCACTCTTATAAACCACTGAAGTCTTGACAGAAGAGAAACGCTAGACAGTCAGAGAATGAAGCAAAGGGTCCAAATGCGGAAAAGAACACAACCGGAGCCTGACATTGCAGCTTCATTCTGACGCTTTCCCTGGAATAAAGCAAAAGAGTATTTTTGTAATTTCAGAGTGGATTGCGGTGATCTTTCCTTATGTGACTAGATTTTTAAAAACTGAATATTATTTTCAGAAATAATCAGCTGTTAAATCATCACTAATTCATCAATTCAACCTTGTGTAAATTTCTTTTATTTGCACATTCAATGATTCTGTCGGTTTAGTTTCACACATGAAATAAAAACTAAGCAAAAAAGGATATTGCAACATCATTTTTATGCTTCAACTTTACTTTTCTAAAAAAGAACAGATAAGATCAGATTAGTGTTTGTCAGTAGTGTCTCCTCAGCTTTGACATTTCTTTTATTCATGGAAAATGGAGTAAGTTGGCCCCGTACTTGGCATATTAATCAATTCAGAATAAATTGTCTTGTATTTCATTAGAATAAAGCTGTCCTACTACACTAGCATACACACACTTTTGGGTTGCTACACTGCAGGAGAAATTTTGTGGGCTTGGATATGTTCCAGGCTGCGGGCTCTAACAACAGTGTAATTTATTAAAATAAACCCAATTAGAGAAAGTGGCATCAGGTACTGTATATCTTTTAGATTTACAAAGTTTTGTTTTGAGTGGTGTAATAGCTGTTATAAATTAATATCCACTATATTTGAAGCAGCAACTGTTAATTTGTTC
>JAPTGW010000010.1:20933837-20944550 GCA_029814545.1 Apogonichthyoides opercularis
GTTTCCACCCCCTCTCCTCCGTTATATTACGCACCGTCAGGGCCGCTTCTCCGGTTACTGCGTTTATAACTTAGGGGTACAGACGTAACTCAGAGGGACATAAAGGTCGGACAGGGTACAGGTCCCAGCTGTATCCCGGAGCTCACAGCCTTCCAAACGCCGCGTGTGTCCTGTAGCAGCAGGGCGCGCGCCGGGCTTTGGGAGGAGACTTCCAGGGCTCCTTTGTTAACTATCTGATACTGAATGCTCCTCCTATTTGGGACTTAAGTATGCTTAGTTTTCTTCAGGATGTCAAAACTCATTTTAGTTCGGGGGCTAATTACAGCCCAGTATGATCTGAAATGAGCCGGACTAGTATAATAACAATGAATCAATAAAATTATATTATGAGAATGTTTACATCTACACAAAATCCTTTAAAAATGTGAACATGAACCAAAAATTTAAGAACAATAAGTGCAATTTTTACCAGTATTCTGCCTCAGTTTATTATTTGCACATGTGCATTAAGACTTACAGATCACAGTGGATCTACAAATACACAAAACATTTAATACCAGGCAGAATATTGTTAAACTTGCATAAATTGCTCTTAAGACATTTCATGTTATTATGCTATTTCATGCTATTTGATGTATGCCATATTTGTTTAGTTAATTCACATTTAATTCATAATTCACACTAAAATAAAGTTTTTTAAAAAATGTGGAGTTGTGATTATTTATAGATTATAATAGTATTTTATTGGTCTGAGCGACTTAAATTGGCCTATATGTGAAACCTGAACTAAAATACTGTAATTTTAACATCCTTGATTGTTATTATCTTCAGTGTAATTTAAGCATTTAACAAATTCATACACAGACCTCTGGTCTACACAGACAGTTTCATGGCGTTTCATGTTGTGTGCATGTATGATTTTTTTTTAAAACCCTTGGATTATCCTTAGGGTCAATTTGACCCCATTCAATGTTTATCATTTTGAAAAATTATAGTTGACTTTTTTTTTGCTTCATATTTAGAGACTTTTCCTAATTTGATGGGGACAACTGATTAAGCATAAAATTATCTTGATATTTTTTCAATGTGCTCCGAGGTCAATTTGACCCCAAGCTGTTTTAGCTGTGTAAAATGTATCTATCTCTCTCTGTGTGACCGAACATCCCCACACCTGCAGGAGCAGTTGATTCTTTTGAGTTGATACATAACAGGGGGTGGGGAAAACAACTATTCCCACCAGAACTTTGATACTTCTCATGGTGTGGGTATGTGGGAAACAACTTGACTTGTGAACTCCTGTCAAAATGAGGAAGCCAATGTAGGCTTGGAGTTGATTACATCCAAATCTTTCCAACTACATACGCCTTCCCTCTAAAATTATCATCTCAAGTACAACAACAATAATAATAATAATAACAAACAAGTTCCTGTCACAAAAACTTGGTCAACATTTATGTAAATCATTTTCTGGAGGCAAATATCCCTGCGGTCAGACTGACCCCAAGGGTAAAATGTGTTTGTAATATTTTAGGTTAATAAGCATTGGCTGTACTGTAAAGAAATGTAGCATTTTGTACTGTTCTTTAACACTCCTCACTAGAACATTTTGACACAATACTAGGATGTCAGACTTTCAATCAAGCTCTTTTGCCTGTTTCAGGTCATACATAACACAGAACACTGCCATTACCAGGAAAAGAAACAAATGTACTAAACCCTTTACTACCAAAATTGTATTAAAAATCAATATCTGCATCATTAATTACATTGTGGCTTAGGTCCCATTGGCAGTTGCAGTTTTGTAATGGTTTGCCCGTAAAATTTTAATCAACTAGGATGAAATGTTATGATCATGCATTTATTTATCAAACAGTCCAAATAATGTGAATGATCACACACTGATCTAAAGATTCAGGCAACTATTTAGATGATTAAAACACTTGTGTAAACACCAGAATAATAGCATCATGTGTTTAAGCCCGTTTTCCAAAGTATTCAAACAATGAACAGTATTGATACCAGTGTAATCTTTATGATTTTCTAAAATGTTTTATGAATCACTAAAGTACAGTTCCAGTGACAATAAATCAGTAAACAAAGAGTATTTAGACTAAGGTGTAAACATCTTTCATTGCTGTGAAAGGCACAATCTTGAGAACAGTGAGGTTAGAGACAACAGGGTAACAGCAACTTATCTCTCAAATGAAAATCATAACACTGAGCAGTTCCAGTAGGAGTAACACAAATTAAATTCTTTATGTTTCCTGAGAGTATCTACTGAGTCCATTAAAAGGGACAATGTTTCCTTTGTCCATTTCTGTGCAGCAGTTTTGTTTTTTTTTATAAACATTTACTCACAAAATCTGTGTATGTGAAGGTGATTTTTTATGCTTTTACATCAGTTTGTCCACACATCGTGTATGCAGGGAAAATCAAATGCCAGAGATAAACACACTTCAAGTGAATTAACAGATTATTAAGCACATATATTGAGTACATTTTAATTTAAAACCCAGTGAATGAAACTATATCAGAAAGAGTTTGTGTGGCAACATTGCGCAATGCAAATGTAGGAACCGGTAGTGGGACAAGCAGGAAGAGTTGATGCTGAACTGTCTGCAGTCCATAGCATTTGCACTCCTCTGTAACTAGATAGCACTGCAGAGGCTGATGGGGGAATCCAAGGACAAAGTCTTCGGTGTTGCCTCTCTGACCCTTTTCCTCTGGGGAGAGGCATAGTGCTTCCTCCTGGTGGAAATAACGTGTAGTGCAAAACATGTAGAAGAGCTTCAGGAGCTCCCAGCAGCGAGCTTTGGAGGGATGAGGAGAGTCACTGGAGGGATGGTTAGTCAGAGTTCGGACACAGGAGACAGAACGACGACTTTCACGGTTAATGAGAAGTAAGGCCAGCACATCAGGGCGCAGGGTTACAGACCCTGGTAAACAGCGTTCCCCTACAGACAGACAGTCTCTCAGGGTATCCACCAGGGGTGACCAGAAACGGCCTACCAGCCCACTTTCAGCACTGTGCAGAGAAGGTGTGGGGCCACACAGCACACACACATCAACCCCAGGGAGTAGCTGGAAGCGGAGCAGGCGGTGGGCCACAGTAGGACTTCCTTGGGGGAGGAAAACTGGGTAGTCACAAGAAGCTGATCCAGAGGCAGAGAGGTTCTGCATTAAAGCAGAGAGTAGCACCACTTCTTGTGGTGCTAGACGCCACCACTTTTCAGTTGCTGCAGCTATTCGCCCATGTACAACAAGGCAACCAAATTCACTGTCAGCAGCCTGAGCAAAGCCATCAACAGCTTCTTGAAGAAGGGCAGGGTTGGGAGGCAGCAAGGAGTCAGCACAATGAGTCAGATTACCTAAGATGCCCTCTTGCCTTTCCTCTAGTAGATGATCAATGAGGCTAAAGCAGGAGCGCAGGTCCCTCTTTAGCCGCTCCACATTCCTCACATTCACCAGCTCATCCTGTCCCAGCACCAGCACCATGCAGTTCCACACATTCTCCAGCAGCCGCTGCAACCGGACTTCCTCCTCTTTACTGGTGCCTGGACCACCATGTCCAGCTCCAGAGTGCTGGCCTCCACTTACAGCGATAAGCATCACACTGTCCTGGAAAACTCTCCACACTATTTTCCCTCCGCCTTCTGTTTCACAGCAGGACAACAAGACTCCCTGACCACCTCCAAACATGTGAACACCGTTTAAAGAACCGATGACAGAGAAGGGCAGCTGTCTGGAGCCTCCCCTTGTGAAAAGCGGAACTCCGCTATTAGCAGTGAGGCAGAGGAGCTGCACTGAACCATCCCGGAGCATCATCACAGGGTTAGACCTGGTTAAGTCAAGTACACACAATGAACAGACCAGTTTGAACAGACCGACTGGTTTAATAATGACACCAAATGAGCAATGGTCCCGACAGTGGTTAATATGTGGTGAAATGCTAGTATCATATACCTGCGGCTACGTGAGAAAAAAAACAACCAGCCAAAGGAAGCTAATGTTTTTTATGTTTACTAGCTTTTTCCAGGTAGTTATGCTAGGTTAACCGAGGTAACGAAACAAGTTACCGTGGTTTCCACAGCAACGCAGTCCCATGATTCATTCTCGAGGCTGGTAAGGTGGCTTCATTCGGCTGGTCGAACAATAGTTACAACTTAACGACTTCAATTAAACTCGAGGAACACGTGGGATAGAAAGACCGACCTGGGTTCAGTCCCTACTGTAATATTCCATACATTGGAACGTTTGCGTTTCTGTTCATGCTCCGGTTAGCTAACGCAAATCTCGCGAGAACAAGCACTCTCGGACAACCGCGGTGGATGTGACGACCACTTACAGCAGATGGCGCTGCTTTCACAGCTGCGCCAATGCGAGGAAGAGACACTTTCATAATTTGGCAGTTAAATGTGATAAAGTAACTTCTTGTTACTAGGTACTATAGATATGCATTACCGTGCCGCCAAAATACCCTATTTTTAATCTAAACTAATCAAACGACTTAGTTCTGATTGATGTACGTTCCCTTCAAAGATGTCCATTTAATACGCGGTTAAAATAACTAAACTATTTTGCAGATCGTTTGACAAATGGGCACTGTAAACTGTAGTTAGAACTTTAAGTGGAATAACTTTTAGGTATTAATCATCAGTGCCTTCATATAATTCTTACATACAGTATATTTTAAGAGTCATTAATTGATTTACTATATACACAATACTTGGAAGGGTACAATTATATACTATTGTACTTCTGTAATTCTTTTTCTTTATTAAAATTACTGAACGTTTTAAATATTTTCTTCTTGATCTGAAAATATTAAATATTTTAACTTTTTTTTTTTTAAACCTAATCTAGAAGTTAATCACTAAACTTTTACTGATCTTTTGCTCAGCTCACCCACAGTATTTACAGGTGTTGATGCAATTTCTACTATATGCTAGTATTCTCATCCTATACAGGACTTAAGATTTTTAGACCATGCAATGTGGGTTGCACCACAGCTGCACTAAAGGAACACCATTGGTGATTACCTTTTATGTTTCCGTAATAGTTATTACAGTAGTAGGACCTCTGAAATTATATTTCTAATGCTAAAATGTATGTTACCCATGTATTTTCAAATTTAGTTTTACAAAAAATTTGAAGAAAAACATAAAACACATTACTTCTTAATATGTCAAATTAGTTATTTACTTGCATTTGTGAACAGAGTAATGAGTTTCAGTGGTTGAATGTTATGCTTGATTAATTCCTGCCTTTTCAGAGAAGCCCAGTGAACCAAGTAAACTTTGGGAATAAAAAGGTGAATTCGGTGTAAAATTCTTCATTCTTGTTGAAAATGGTAAAATGTCAAGCTCCTTGAAAATGAAAGTCTGCATTAAAACACTATGATGCTGGATAGCTTCAGACAAAAAGGGAAAGGTGGCCTAATAAGTTTGTTTAGGCACTGTATGATGTTACGCTTGGCTCTAGGATATACTAAAATATTTGTTAAGCTGAAAAAAAACCAACTAATCAATAGAACAATTGAGTAGTAAAGAATGCTTTTTTATTTTTTATTCTTTAAATACAAAAATTTAGAACAGTGATGGCTAAAATAGAACAATAGAAAAGGCACAACAATTCATCTGAAAATCACACTGTGCCATGAAAAATAAAACTGTCTCCTTTCTTCTATTGTGACTGAAAATTGATGTTATCTTCCAATGTGTTGGACACGCAGGAGATCCCGTGGCAGTGTAATGGCTTGGCATGAGGAGCAGTGTTGAGGTCATTTTTTCCCTGTAGTATCATTATCGAGGCCTGCAAAAAACAAACAAACACAAAAGTCCAAATTGATTCAGCCAGATTTCAAAATACTGTGTAAAAATGAAAACTAAAAATAGTTGAAAAAGTCATTTTGTTTGTTAAAATGTTAAATTCTATACACAAGTCTCTTCCTTGCATTTGTAGAACAGCCAGTAAGGAATGTTTTGTTGCATCAGAGAAGAGGAAATTCAATTAAATTATTTAATAAAACAACAACAACTTTAATATGTCAATTGATGGATAGATGGTTTTAATACAAGAGGAGTGGTCACAGTTTCACGACTAAATTTATTGCTATTTTTTCCCCTTAATGTTTAGCATAACAACACCTTCAAAACATCAATTGGTATTCCATTGTTAAATATAATAAAGGGCACCCTAAAAAGAATGAAAGGTTAGTGTAGAATGACATTTGTTTTCAGTATTTTATAGAAAAACCCATCACCTATCTCTGCCCATTTTGTCAGCTACTTATTAGACTTCATTTGTATGACCTGTATGTACAGTAGAGATGAAGATGACTGTGGCACACCTACCAATGAATGCAGGGATTTCACAAGAAGGAGCAGACCTTCTGTGGCCTGAAGGGGTTGGTGCTGGATGACACCCCGGTGAGCAGAGGGTCCTGCATGGCATTCTGCATGCAAAACTGTTGAAGGTCTGCAGCAGCCTGCGAGACCTGTAATGGATGAAAACAGGGCCCTTTAAACTATTAAAACCTGCTGCCTTTTATATGCATTATACTAAATTAGAAGGTACTTGGCTCCACTGTACTTTTAAGGATAGAAACCACTCACAGGGATCATAAGGATTAAATTAATCTTCATGTAGTTCACACACACACACACACACACACACACACACACACACACGTCCTATATTTACCGATATACATTTAGAAAAGTTTTTACGTAACCCCTCCTTCGCTAGTTCTCCGCATAACACTGGTCGCAGACCTCCCTGTAAGTATTAAGATGCGGTTAAATTAAATACACACGTAACAAAAAGAATCGGTCTGATAATTCAGTTCCAGTTTCACAAAAAACAAAACATGAGACCAGACTTCACAGATTATTACTTTGGCTACTGTTAATTCACCATGACAGCTAGTTATGCTAGTAGCAGAAAACCTAAACGCTAAAACTCAAATTTAGCGCAAGTTGACGTCTTATCTTTTCTCTTGTAATGTAATTTTCGGCGTAATTCTTCTTTCCCATGTGTTCAGTAATAATTCTCTAGTGTACCAAACTTTAAAGCCATCCCCACCGGCTGAAGAAACGCCCTGTTCTGCCTGTTGACTAGCTAGTTGCTAGTGCTAACCACTGGCTCCAGCTAGCCCCGTTAGCAGGTCAGCGTAATAACGGGAGTTTCCCCGTTATTTGTAAGAAAAACAATGAACCCGTAAGTTACCTTCACTCTGTTTATGCTGGCTTCGAAACGAAGTTGCTGTACAACTTTTTTCATGGCAACGAGATTGGATGAACCCGACATTTTTGAAGTGTTTGTCAGAAAATTGGTCGTTCTCTGGTGGGCGGTATTCGGGGCTGGATGCTGAAACAAAAAGCACAGATGATAACATCCGGATTCCGGTTCTTTACATTTTCAGCATCAAGTTCCACTTACATACACTAGAGGGCGCAACATCGAAGACAAGATTTAATTAAAACCATCTTTATTATTACAACAGCAGAGAGCATCATGTTCAATCCAAGTCATATTTAATACATTGCTGAGAAAATGTAATCATAATTTATACATCTAACATGTAAACATAAGGTTAAACTAAAACTTAAATAGAATTACACAGAAAGAATTACTGTTGAATCTCCAAATCAGTACTTGGAAGATACCACTTCAACTGAACTGAAGTCTGTCAGTGAGACTTTATTTGAAAATGAAATGAAATTCATTAAAGTGCCTTCTTATTTGATCAGTTTTAGTGAATGTCCCGTCATGTGCATATCCATCAAAAGGAACATGACAGTGTTCCCAAAGTGTTCTTCAGTGCTGATAAAATTAAGCCATGGATTGATACATTGATAAAGTGACCTCAAAGTCCACAAGAAGGCACTGGAGGTTCCTCATGTAAGGCTGTTCTCATCTTCACCCAAAGAGAATATACTCAAATCTCCACATCGAAGTCTGCTTTTGGCTTTTACCCGAGAGTCTCCATCTTCAATGGTGCTTGACTCGTGCCAGCATCCGTGACTTGATTGTCTGGTGGAGCTGGAATAAGAGACAAGGGTTCATATGTACAGCATTGATGAACAGGGATTGCAGGTTAAAATTTCATATCCTATCTCTTAAATGACTGAAAATACAACTCTACACAGATCCATTAATCCCAGCACTACAAACACACACACACACACACACCATCATACCTGGGGTCTGGTATGAGACGGAGTGTCCGATACAGTTCAGTTGTCGATGGCACAGTAGCACTTGGTGCAGGTTTAGGAGTGGAGAAAGAGGTGTAGGTTGATGATTTAGGGAGCTGAGCTTTACTGGAAGACATCCGCATCTCTGGCTCACTTCCTGCACAGAGTAAATAATGAAACAACTGAAAATATTGTTAATGAAAACATTTATTACAGTCAATACTGGTTGCTGTAATTTTTTAACAACATTTGTACCTTCTGCAATGCAACATATCCATTACAGCATCTGTACGGTAATCGTTACTATATTAAGTTAGTTTATTGTCCCCTTAGGGAAATTCGTCTTCACAGATCTCATACATCTCCATATCTCACCCCACATAGGCATATCAAACGAACAGACATCAAGCAACATTACACCTAGACATACATATTAAAGGCAGATAGAGGACAGCAGGTTAAGGCACACAGGGAGGAACAAGGGGGACGCATGACATAGCAATATAACATAAGCAGACAGAGACTGGGGAAGCATGTAAAATGCATTTTGTGTGTGGTTTTGCTTTAAGGTGGAGATGGCTGATGGGATTAGGATTCTGCTGAAGCGGGCCTTATTGCATCTAATGTTGCTGACTCTCCTTCCAGATGGCAGGAGTTGGAAATGACAGTTGAGTGGGTGTGTGGCGTCCTGTGACATTGCTAGTTGAAGAAATTGAACTATGCATTAATTTCCTTTACTGTGTGTATAAAATTACACTGACTTACTAATTGATAGTGCACTCTGACCATCAGATGAAGAACATCTTCTGCGGTCTGTAAAGGGAGTCATATTCAAAAACTGATTTTTCAGCCAAGAGGCACGGTCCTCCTCAAAGGCCTTTTTCTGGGGAATCAAAAGAAATTAAGAGACCCAAATTAAAACAACTGCAAAGCAATAAAAATAACAATTATGCCGAGTATAAGTGTGGTAGACAGTTGGGAATGTGGGGAGACTTGGTTACCTCTCGCCCAAGGCGAATGGCAGCCTCTGTGAAGTTCTTTCTTTCTCTCTCAAAGTTTCTTTTCTGCTCCTCAAAGAGCCTCCACTCCTCTTTGAGCCGCTCCTTCTCCTCTAGTGTGTAGCAGTCGTTAAGCAGAGCAGCCGTCTCATCATCAAAAGAAGTGTTGAGCTGCTGCTGCATATGCAAAAACAGAAACATTAGAGTTAAATGTTTACAATACAGACCAGGATTATCACACTGAGCTGAAAACCTCTTGAGATCCAGCCATGCATTTTTATCCTCTGTAGGGGACAAGAGTTTCACAGCTTTAAAAGCACTGTCCACTGCAAAGGACATACCACTAAAGAAAATAAAAATGTATCTGTAAAAACTGTTGCATCATGCTGTGTCCAATCAACTATTTAATGTAACAAAGCCAAAACTTTTACTTTCATGGATCTCAGAAGGATATAGTAATGAAAAAAAAAAAAGATATCTGAACTGAAATAAAAATGTTTTCACAAGCTTAAAGCTATATAAAAACTACAATGAACAATTCAACTAAAATAACATCCAATTTCAAGTCAAATCTCCTTCATTTCTCATGCAGTGTTACTGAGTCAGGGTGTACACAAATAAGGCCTGATAAACCTTCTTCACATTGTGCTCAGTCCATAGACTTGCACTTTCACTAGTCCACTGACTGTTCTAAATTGCTGATAGATGTGAATTTAGGAGGTTTTTTTAGTTTCCTTTGCCAGCCCAGTACTAACTGTCCAGTTTCAAACTAAACGTACTCAATTTCTCAAAATAAAATTAGTCGTGTACACAAGATGAAATCAAAACCCAAACTGAAAGACATTAAATAGACAAACTACTGTGTCTGACTACTGTCATTAGTTTTCAGCTCAGTTATAGACCATCTCCAGTGTTCTGACCAGGCACTGACCTGGAGGAGCTGCTGCTGCGCATCGATAAACTCTTTGCACTGCTGCACTTCCCGTCTCATCCTCTCCATTTCATCCTCATGCGTCTCCCTTGAGATCACGTCCTTATTGTACTCCAGCTGATTCTGCACCTGAGATGCTTTGCAAACAAAAATGTGCTATGGATGACCCTGCCCATGTTTACTGTACAAAAATATAAGTAAAAACCTAAACATTTTTCCAGCCTCAAGTTTATCATGGTCCTTTTTTTTTTCCCTTTTTTTTTTTTACCTTGGCTGTCTAATCTCTCCATGTGGTTCCTCAGTTTCCTCCACTGCTGGCGGATGCTGTTGGTCAGTTGCTCCCTTGCATATTCACAGGATTTATCCAAGGATCCCCTGCTGGAGTCACCTGCTCTGTCCTCCAAATCTGAATCAGCCTGAACAAACAGCACAAACCAACAGGTTGGATTTGCAAGAAGCCCACAAGGTCTACCCCATCTGTGTGCAAGCTCATTTAAAGCCGTTTGAACACAATTTCTCTTATGATGGACTTTATGTGGGCTGTACCTGCAGAAAAAAAAAAAAAAAAAAAAAAAAAAGTTCTAAT
>JAPTGW010000010.1:20986643-20997403 GCA_029814545.1 Apogonichthyoides opercularis
AGTAATCTGAACCTGGCTTTTCTGCCTCCGTCCATAATAATATACATTATATAGACTAAATGTCATCTAAAATGAACGTTTATGTGTAACATAGTATAGCAAACTATTACATAATCAAAGACTAATGAATTTTTGCACAAAAAAAAAAAAAAAAAAAACAAACAAAAAAAAAGTCTCCGTTTTGAATGTCTGAGGTCGCCAGAAATTTGTGATGTTAAAATGAGGTCATGAGCCAAAAAAGGTTGGGAACCACTGAACTAGGTGTAATATGTCATAGCTTCAACCCTCACCTTTTCAGTTAATATGATCCATTTGTCCGTGTCTTGTTGTTCATTACCCTTTGGATTAATTCTGGAATTATTTCCATACCTACTGACATAAACTAACTGAACTGAATTCAGTGAGTTGCACACATATCAGTCTGGATTCTGGTTCGAGTAAGACCTGATGTTCTACACATTAAATTTATGTTGCAAAATCTCATCTAGATGAACAGCAGCACAATGCAATGTGGGTAAATACAAAATGTGGCCAAGAAAATAGTTCCACTTAATGGTACATCCCTTCTTTCCACAAATATGGCTATACAAGTTAGAATTTTTTTTATTTTTTTTTTTAATATTTTGTTCAAAAATCTGATCCAAAGTCCAGAGTTCTGACACTTCATGCACCTGGTCTCATTTTTAAGGGAAGAGAACTTAGAATATATAAAGATTCAGTAGCACCTGACATTCACATACACGATATGCATAAAAGAGTAAAAAAACAAAACAAAAACCCCAGATGAACTCTAATAGTACCATAGATATACGTACAAAGATGGACACTATGACAGCTCTCAAAAACTGAATCCACAACATCTCCTGTTTGAGACTTTAGTCAAACACAGCTCAAAATACACATCCAAGTAGTTTTTTTTCCTCATGGTACTGATTTGTTACCTTTCTCATAACATTTTGTTACAAAAACTTATTGGATGTTTTAAAAAACAGCTGTAATCTCAGTCCCTGCTCTGTCACATGTGCAGCCTCCAACCAATCAGGCAGACAGACCTGACATCCACACATCTTTACTGGGCTGCCTCCGGCTTCAAATTGTGAGTTTTGGCTTCATTTCTACACAGGAGGAAGGACATTGCAGGATATGTTTTACAGTCCATGCCTCAGACAGTTAATGAAACAGTAAAAATGTATGTTCCCTGATGTACTCTGATTTAGAAATAGATATGAGAAGACAGACTAAAAATGTCAAACATGTTTGGCTCCTCTTTGTTGCCCATATGCTTGATATTCTTTAAATATCCATAACAATACAGTAGTACATAATGATCACCAAAAGGAAACTGAATCCATTGTCACTTTAGAAAATATGAAGATCCAAAGCATGATGCTTGCAGTCCCTCATCAAACATAGTCTTGTAGGAGTTTTTGAGGAAGTCAACGTAGTTCTGAATGCTCTGTTTGTGACTCTCAGACTGGTCCAGACTGACCTGAAGGTCTTTAAGTCGCACTTCAAACTGTTTCTCTGCCTGCAGATATAAAAATACTCCGTGTCAACAGCGTTACATGGTTGGGTTTGTCTCTGCATCCAATACTGTACTCTTTGAACACACCCACATGGAAGTGAAATGCTTTGTGAACACAAGAAAAGCCTGACACTTACAGTTAACTTGCTCTGACGCAGAAGTCTCAGCTCATTGTTTCTTCTGCTGTTCTCAGCTTCCAACTCTAGAATTCTGGTCTGGAGGGCTTCTTCTTGAGAAACAGCCTGATTTTTTACTTTGTTGACCTAGAAAATGGGAAAATGATCCAACAGTGTGAGACGTGTGCTTTTGTAAAGAAGTGACATACAATAGCTAAGTGCATGTCTTCCTCTGTGGTATATATGGAAATGTCTCTACGTTGCCATGGAGCTGCACCTGCTGTTTAACGTCTGACAAAGCTGCTTCTAGCTGGCGGCTGAGGGCCTGGCACTCTGACGTGCGTTGATCCAGCTGATGGTTGCTATAGCTGACGGCCTCCTCCTGAGCTCCGAGCCTTCGCACAAGCTCTGCATTCTCCTGCTGCAGCTTGTCCATATTTCTATTGAAATTCACATTTGGAGAATGGTACATCATTAATAAAACAACTGGCACACCAGTGTTTACACAGTGAGACCAAACAGTCTGACATCCAGATTACAGAGATGAGACGAGGTCTTACTTTTGCAGAAAATTCAGTTTTTCTTGCAGTTGTGAATTGGCCTCATGAATGGACGCTTTCATCTCCGCAGTTGACCTCAGCAGTTTGGTTTGACCATCCATCTGTAGGAGTAAAATGTAAAATAAAGAACTGCTATTTTGAATAGATCTGTGCAGAAGTGAAACGAGCTCACAGGATGGCTTCAAATCACATGCAAAACTTGACAAACCATTTGTCACAGCTTTTCTTATACAAATCAGGTTCTTTTCACGGTATCTGTTCCACATCATGCACAGGGTTCCTACAGGTTTCTACAAGTTGGATTTAAGATTTTTCAAGACCTTTTTAAGACTACTAAGACAGAATTTAATGCCCATTTTATAGCCCATTTCATGACCATACTGGCAAAAACGTGTGACTCAGAAGTTAGGAAAATTTATTTATTTACTCCAACGCCTTGATTCCCACCTTTCTGAGTCATTTCTCACCAGGGGCTGCAAAGTCAGCGATAATCGGTTCCTGATTTCAATATAAATTGTGGAGTTGGCACGGATGGAACTGAGCAGACTAACAATACTTTCTTTGCAGCTTGGACATTTAAACACAACACAGCGAACACGTTTATGGCAACATAACTTAAGACCTACCATATCAAATTTAATACTTTTTAAAGACTTTCTGAAATGCAGATTTGTAAATTCAAAACTTTTAGGACTTTTTAAGACCCCGTGGGAACCCTGCATGCAGAACCTACCAGGAGCAGGTGTGATTTAACGGAACTCAAACAGCACTCCACAACAACAACAACTGGGCACATAGATACATAACCTAACTGTTTACACTGCAATCAGCAAAACTTTTATCACAATCCAACTCACAGCAGGATCAGAATACAAGATGCACAGCACATGGGGTGTTACTACCACCTAGTGGTCAGATGTAGAAAGGGTGATCGTATTTTACATCTCTGACCACCACAGCTTTGTGTCGCACACCTTAACCTGCAGTTGCCTAATGGACTCTGACTTTTCTGAGCACTTCCTCTCACAGCGGTGTACATTCTCCTGGCACTCGAGGAGGTTGTGCTCAGCTGCACTCAGTAACTCAGGGTAAGCCTTCAGTTCGTCCACTCGCCCCTGCAGCTCCTGCCTCACCTGGGCTCCACAGGAGGACGGCAGAGGGAGCGGTATGTTGGGAACACACAAAATATTATCTCAAAACATCCCACTCCTCATATTAATACTCAGACATGTGTGAAATCCACTGTGTATGCAAATATTCAAGATGCAGATAAAGAAGCAGCTTTGCGTGTTAGCTCTATAATTAAAAAGTTTGACAGACACTTACAAATCTGCAGTTGAGACAAATGTTCAGATGTTAATAACATACTACTTAGTCATTCAACAGAAGAAAAACAGTGACGTAAAGCTGAATATAATCAGTAAGGAACAATAACAGTTGGAAATTGTTATTTTTAATATGTCTCATGCTGGTCATCATAATTGAGCAATAACAGCAAGGCTTGCATGAAATCAATTTAAAAAAGAAATTAAACATACGGTTACCTTTCGAACTTCTGTTTCTCTCCCATCTTGTGTGTTTTCTGTCTCCCTTAAAACATTTGCATGCTTCATCCTCAGATTACTGATTTCAGCTTGAAGTTCCTGCAGCTAAAAAAACAGAAATAACAACATTATAAATCACTTCAAACCTGTTGTGTTTTTGTTTGTCTTACAAGCAAGCAATCTACCACTGGTAGTGACTCATAATAACAGTGCCAAGAGACCACATCCATTGTGCTATTTATAACTGTAAATATGAGCAGACAAACACAGAGTGGTGACAAACTTTCTCTGTGTTGAGCATTTTTTCTGACTTACTTCAGGAGGAAAAACATGAAATTAAAGGGCATTAAATCAACAATGTGTGATATACCATTATACAAATTATATACGAAAAACTGAGAACAAAAACATTTGCCATTTTAAATCTTGTGTAAGCTGATCTGATATCGTCACCTTTGTTTCATGGTGTAATATAAGATGTAAGCACTTCCTATTTCCTTCTGTACCATAAATTGTGACTTTGAATGCACCATATTCACCGAGAAAAAATTACATATAACATGAGGGGTTCTACCAGAAACTTCTTTGCCACTTGGCAGCCAGTTATCAGCTTTGCAGAAGGTATGGTAGCTACCAACAGATCTGTGTACTTTTTTACTTTATGTTTTAATTCATTTATTTTTAATCTTCTTTCCCCTTATTTATTTATTCATTTATTTAAGTGTATGTGAACTTACAAATATATGTGTGTGTGTGTGTGTGTCTGTACATGTGTTTGAAGGGGGTTTATACATTTGTGTACATAAGTATATTGTGTCTGACTGTATATAAATTTAACGAACGTCCAGGACTTGGGGTATGTGGTAGGGAGGGCAGTTGGACAAGAACTGGATACAACAGTTTAAGGTTCAAGTTGTATGTTTCTTGTTGTACATTTAAAAATTTAAAATAAAAAAGACCTTGATAAAAAAAACAAAAAACAAACAAAACAAACAACAACAACAAAATCTGTGACATTGACAAATAAAGTACTTTGAGCTGATCAATGCTAATATTATTATTCACTGTGTGATTTATGGTAAATGGGTATTAATTTGCCACGTTTCACACTGTATATCTTTATTTGTTAGAGTTTTTATTTTATTTTATTTATTTTTTCTGGTTGTGAATGAAAACTCGTGCGCTCGTGGAAAGCATACATTTGCATGTTTTAAGTCTTTAAAATAATACCTGCTGTTGGCAGTGTTCAGCTTGGCGGCTCCTCTCCTGAGACACAATCTTCTCCTCTACCAAAGCTGCTTCATAATCAGCCAGCTGCAGCTCCAACTGAGCGACAGACGCCTGCAATCACAATTAAAAAAAAAAAAACAAATCCGGAGAATGACAATGACTTCCTTTTTTTTTTTTAATGAGATGGTATGAAAAAATAAGGCTCCAATAAGAATTCACTTTAACATTACCCTTCACAGTATTTACAAAATGATGCCTGGGCTGAAACTTTATGGACGACATATTTTATGCATGCGACTCACCCACACAAGCTGTTTGACAACTTGTACCTTGAGTGTTGCATTATTGACGTTGAGGTCTCCGTTTTCAGCGATGAGTTTTTCGACTTGTTGCATCACAGTTTCGTTTGCTGTATTGAGCTCATCCTTCTCCTTCTGCAGTCTCACTGTCAACTCTGTAATTTGACTTTTGAGATATACAGGTCACATTTATCAAGTGAAACTGTTTGTCATTGCTCTTGTTTATCCGTTTTCACCGTGGAGGAACGAACAGAGAAATGACTGACCTTTTCAATAGCTCTATGTGAGCAACAAGTTTGTCTTTCTCATCTGTCTTTTGTTCTTTCTGCTGCCTCCTGGAGTCTTTTTCCAGACGAGCATTGGCGAGCTCTACATCCTATATACAATGTAGAACAAAACATTGGGAATTTACCAGCGATCTATTCATCATAAGGCACCAATACTTAAAACAAATGCACACTTTCATATCATACCTTTTCTTTCAACTGTGCGTTGCATTTTTCAACAGCAGCTTCAAATCTCTCCGCTCTCAGTTTCTGTGCGCGAGTGGCTTTCTTTAGAGATTCTTTATCCTGAGCTGCCTTTTCACTCAGAGAAATCAATGATTTTTTCAGATCATCAATCTCCATCTTTTGTTCAGTCATGGTTCTCTCCAGAGTCTGTAAGAGACCATAGACCCAAAACAGAACAGATTAATGGGACACACTTTTTGAATCAATTTATCTAAAGGGATATGAGGCTGATGAAGTCATTTGTACCCGTAGTTGTACAGTCAGACGGTTGTTCTCAGCTTCTTTGTTTCGGAGCTGCCCCTGCAGGTGAGCCCGGGTCGCCTCCACAGACTTGGTCATGTGAACTGCACTTTTTATGTTCTCCTGTGATAGTTAGTGTGATCAGAATCTGTCAAAGCACAGACTGTAACATCTGTAACATCACTGATGCTGACAATTGTGCTGTGCTGACCTGCTCTTCTTTGCGAAGCTCCATCATTTCCTCCACTCTTTGTTCCATCTCATTTAAATCTCTTTTTAAAAGCTTCAGCACACACACAAATACATAAACTGTCACGGAATGGAAAAAGGCTTCACATTTTCAAAATGCACTTTTAAAGCCTCTTAGAGCTCCTACAGTACATGATTTAATTCATCATCTAGAGTTATCATAGCAGTTTGAACACAGATTTACATTTCTATCAGTTACATTTTCAACAATACTTGATTTTTGGTTTTACTTTTCACTTAAGGTCTTTTCTGTGCTTTACTATAGAAATATTCAAGTCTAATCTCACCTCATTTTCACTTTCAGCCTGTTTAATCCTCCTCAGCAAAGTGTCAATCTGTTTGTCTGCATGAAGTTGATCAGCCTAAAAGTATACGATGTTAGTTATGCATTAGAGTCATAGTCTGTAACATAAGTAAACAACATCTATAGGATAAAAACATAAATAAACAAATACATAGGCTTGAAGGAATTGTAGCCAACCTCTGCTTCTTGGAGCTGTTTCAGTTTCATTCGAACAGACTTATTTATTCGCTTAAAATCCTCCAATTTCTCAAGCAAAAGCCCTCTCTGTCTGGCAATTCTGCGCTTATCTGTAGCAGACTGTCTTGAATCCTGGATCACAAGGAAAAAGTAATAAGAATGTCAAAACTTACAATGCAGTGAGGTATTGGGTGCCCTGCCCCTTTAAACGTAACTTGTTTTATTAAAAATATATATAACATACAGCGAACTCATCTTCCATGGCATCTTTAAAAGCTACAAGCTGTATGGCTGCAGAGTTGGCAGCAGCTTCAGCATCCATCAAAATTTTCAGGAGAGGGCTGTTTCCACTGGCATGGGCTCCATAACTAAATGGAACCAGGAAGGGGAAAATGCTCTGAGTCAGGTAGGCTTTGGATATCAATCACACCCTCCATATTGAAATACTCATGTATGACAGAGCCTCACCCACTAGTGTCACCCTCTGGGGATCTTCCATGGATGCGCGTGCGTGTTCTGCTCCATCTGCCTGGCTCATGGGAAGTTACATTCTCCCCGGTGGAGCTGAAACCAAGGGTGGGACTTTGGACTTCATCCTCTGGAGACATACTTCTGTTAACTGCCAGCACAAGCAGCACTTAGTAGTTACTGAGTCTACTATACCTACCTACCTTTAAATTATAAACACGTATTAATGTACAACGCTGTACATTTGCATCAACTAGTAAGAGACGGAGCTGTCAATCAAGCGTCGTAAACCTAGCGACACACACTACATGGGACAAGGTTAAAAGATAATTTAGCTGTAAGCTACGTCAAAGACAGAAAACACTTCGCCAATTCTACCAAAGCAACTACATCGACATCTATCTTACAGTTGCTTATATGAAAGCTTGGTTACCACATATAAAACTATAAAAACTGAAATAATATTTACACCTTCACCTCACATCGGTTACGAACAAGACGCTACTCCAAACTGAAGAGCCCCCTCTTAAAAGCCGGAATAGGATTGGTTCGTTTTCTTCTAATACCTTAACGGGATTGGTTAGTCGTACGGTACCGTCATATTTAGTTATTGATGATTTGTTACTTTAAGAAAAGAGGGCGGAAATAATTTTTGATGAACGTTTATAATAACCAATAATATGGAGAGATAGACTGAAACCATAGAAACGATGAGGAAGTTTACCGTGAGCTTCAGACACCATGATAAGAAAAAGCGATGTTATTGAGTGAAAGGCTCCACCATTCAGAACATACACACGGTGAAACTATAAACGCATAGTAATATAAACTGTTTAGCTCCACCGGTTTTCTAAGGAGAGCTGTTAGCGCTGCCAGTGCTGCCCTGAAGTTAGCAAAACAGCTACTGTCCGGAAGATATGCTCAAAGTAAAAATACTCTTCATCGGTCCTAATGAGGTGAGTAAATTCAACACTACCGGTTCATTTTAGTCTAAATTAAAGATAGGTGTTTATTGGTACCATCAGACAGTAGTTGTCTTTTTTTATTTTTTTTGGTGTAAGGCATACAGAGGTAATAGTCCATCCATGCTTAGCACCAGCTTGGCTGCATGTCTTTTTACTTCAGGAATGTGCAGTGGGAAAAATAATAATAGAACGGATGAATGAATGATGAATTAACATGGTCCTGCTTATTTACTGTACGTAATTATAGTTCTGATGTGTTTAATTTTATACCAATGCCAATTGTCTTAAGTTGCCCATGTGTTTTTCAGAGTGGTAAAACGGTTCTTGCCAATTTTCTCTCGGACACAACAGAAAATGTGGGTGGTGAATACAGACCAACTCAAGGAGTCAGGTAAAATCCATCTCTAAAAGTCTTTACTTTCCATTCGGTACAGTTAATAGGTCTTGTCAAAAGATGATTAGAGATGACAAAATAAAATAACCTAAACTGAGTGTGCAACAATTCAATTTCTCTGGTTGATACTGTAAAATAATAACTTAATGGTAATCTTGAGACCTGACATTTATTAAAGTTACAAAAACTAAATGTTAATGTTCTCTACTGTTCAAGGATCCTGGAGTTTGAATCACAAGCTGAAGGCCATGGTGACAACAAGACATGTGAAGTTGAACTTTGGGACTGTTCAGGGGATTTCAAGTGAGTTCAATACATTTTAATCAACACGCATTGATGTGATATTAAAAAAAAAAAATCATGCTTGTATTTATTATAGTTTCTTTTTCTACAGATTTGAGTCATGCTGGCCGGCACTTATGAAGGATGCCAGTGGTGTGGTGATCATTTTTAATCCAGATCTTCCAAGTCACCTGAAGGAAATAGAGACGTGGCATTCAATGTTCATCTCCTCTCAGGGTTTGCAGGACAGCCAGTGTCTACTCATGGCTCACCATAAGCCTGGCAGTGGAGATGAAGTGGGCCAACTGCCTTTAGGTAATGTCACTGCAGGCCATTTGAAACTGCTGAATGAGTTCTGTTTACTGTTTTTGAGCTAACATGTTTTTTTTCCTACGCAGCGACACATCTGAACAGACTCTCACTAATTCAGTCCAACCTGGAGGAGGAACCAGAGGATGTGAGAGTGGCTTTCTGTAGATACCTTGGAAACGTTCTACATACAATGTCAGAAAGTCGAGAACGAGAGGAGATGTCCATTATTACATAGATAACAGTAAACCCTAGATTTAGTGCAGCCTAAATACTTACATCTATAATTCCTTAACTTTTTGACAGTTGTGCCTAAAATGTTAGAAAAATACTACTTAAATGTTTTCCTGCATTTTTTTTGTTAATTACTTGTTTGTACAAGTGTTTTGTTATATAAGAAAAATGTGTCAATAAATACAAGAAAAATGATATTTCTCAAAACAGACATTCATTTTAAATTTTATTTATTTATTTGAAAAATTAGTGCAGAATATTAAGACTGTGCTGATCATGCGTGCAAATGGAACAAGACCAATCCAAAAATTAAACATCATATCCAATCAGGCCCCATTTGCCTATGCATTCTCCAATGAAGACCCACATCAGCACCTCAGTGGTCACCAGTCCATTCCTTAGGGCATCCTACAAAAAAGAAAAAGAATAAAGCTTTAAACCCAAGCATGTGCTGTGGCATCACTTACACTAATGCAATGCTTTAAGTAATGTCACAATAAATGTCAACATTTCTGTCCTGACTTGCATTCACTTTTTTTCAAGATTTTTTATTATTGATGGGAATCGAACTGCAGTGTAAACCTTTTTCAGGCACATCCCAGAAATTCTCAAAGTGGTTCAGGTCTGGACTCTGGTGGCCAGTCCATGTGTAAAAATGATGTCTGATACTCCCTGAACCACTGTTTCACAGTTTGACCCCAATAAATCTTGGTATTGTCATCTTGTCTGTGCCACCAGGAAAGAGAAAAGAAAAATCACTAAATGTTCCACCTTGATCATTCAGTATATTCAGGTTAAGCTGACCCTATTTTTTGGACACATAACATTACCAAAGCTAAACCTGACCAACTGAAGCTTAGATTATAACACTGCCACAACAGGCTTATACTGTAGGCACTAGGCATGATGGGTAATCACTATATCATCCTTTCTTCTCACCCTGAGCGCAGTCAGTCTGGACTCCTCAGACCACATGACCTTTGTCCATTGAAACAGTCCAAGTTTTATGCTCTCTTAAACTAACGGTTGTTTAAGAAATGAGAAGGTACTTGTATAACATGATAGAGCTAAAACATATCAATCACTGCAGTAATGATATAATGGAAGGTATCAGAACTATTTGCTGAGGTAAATTTGGGTTTTGTGTGTGTGTGTGTGTGTAGACCTACCTTGACAGTGGTTTGTCCTACACGTCCTGCCTGGTAGCACTTTATGAGGCCCTTGGCAGCCTCTATGGCAGTGGTTCTCAACTTCAGTCCTCAAGGACCCCTATCTTGCATGTTTTAGATATTTCCCTCTTCCAGCACACCTGGTTCAATTAATGATCAGCTCATCACCAAGCTCTGCAGAAG
>JAPTGW010000010.1:23337085-23350856 GCA_029814545.1 Apogonichthyoides opercularis
TAGTTTTAAAGCGGCCTGCATGCTCTAAAATAACCTATAAAGCCATATTGAAAAAAATAAATAAATAAAAATCAGACGATACAAGAAAACAGATTCATTTTCCTCTTTGTCAAATACACCGCAGGACTAGAGTGACAACGGGATGAGATTTTGGCACTGTCAAATCTATCAGAATGCACAACACCACTTCCGGTTTAATACAAAAGCAAAAACAAAGTGTCAGAAAAACGGCGTTTTCCCACTAACATACTACCATTACAGAACACCAACATTACCTCAACAAATTTAGACTAATCTGGATTTTTGTTTTGCTAATTCTGTGCTCACCTTATCTGCTGTGATGAGAGTCAACCGCCAGACGTTTATTGTGAAATCCCGGTGACATATTGCAGCTAGCTTGATGCCTCTACTTAACACGACGACAAGACGTTGAATTTTTAAAATGTTTTAACAGACATTGCAATGACATACTGCTCGATATGGCAACGCAGTGGGGGTAACTTTCCCCACCGGTGATAAAAACACACGGGGACGTGGAAGAGAAATGTCCGTGTTACCTTAAATGAACCTACGGGCCCACTGTCGTAGTCGGACCTCCTTTAACCAGACACAATAATGCGAACCTTCTGCGAGAACTCGAATCTGATTGGCCCTCCAGGAACTACGAAGGCCAATCACAGATGACTGCACGTGCATCGGCGCGCGGGGGAGGGGGTAGTGAATGGGAAAAGAGCAGACTGAAAACAAAAGGACTTGCAGTGAGATGTTGATCTATGAAGTCCGAGGGATTAGGTGGTAGCAAAAATTCACGTACAAAACTACATGAGGTCGTTTTCTGTTTTACTTCACTTGTTATCTGCAGCTGACCTCACATTTGTACACGTTTAGCAAGGATGAAACTGCGCCCATGCTGCAGGCTGGATGAGTCTGAAGTACACTGGTCTCCAATGTTTTAAAATTATTAGCTTCACAGATGAAATGTGCTAAATCTTACATACTTTAATAAGATGAACTAGAAAACAAATGACAAAAGTGCTGGTTAGCTGATGTTTTCAAAGTATATGATGACGTTACTCATATATTGGTTTGTGTACAGTGATGGAAAAAAAGTTTTTGGACACCCCATGCATTTGTGATATATGCATTGAGAATCAGTCTCAAGTTACTGAACTCTGCCAAATATTGTTCCATTCTCCAAACCCAAACACTCCCTCCCTTCTGTAAGGACTTCGTTTCATCAAGACAAATGGATGTTTCAACAAGATAATGCCCCTTGAAACATATCAGAGCATGACATTTTGAAACTGAGAAGAATTAAGATTTTGTTCTTTGCAATAAAAAATTTTAGTTAATTTTTCTGTATCTTTATTCTGCACTCATTGCTTATGAACCAGTAGTAGAGAGCTCAATTTATGACATGAATAAAAGCGGTTTCACAGGTGTTGTGTGCCGTTACATGACTCAAGTGTTGCTGTGCTTTAACCTTTAAAGAGCTAGAACTAGTTTTGTGCCAATTTTTGTTCTATACATCTAAACTAAGTGATTTATCACCCTTTATCTCAATATTATCTTCTGAAATTTGCATGTTTCAGTGAAAAATCAGGTATTTTCCTGTTTGAGTTGCTGATTATGGAGATGATGAAAAGCTTAGTAAATTCAAACATCATAAAGCTGAAAAAAAAAGAAACTTTGTTCAGCAAAATATAATTGAACATAAAAATCCACAAGCACTGTCATTTGTCAGACCGCATGGGTCTTATTGGTGAATCATTGCAGAAGATGCCGTTTCCACATTCACTAGAGCTTCTTGTCCAAATGGGTCATAAGGTAAAGTTCACTGTTGATACATTTTTCCTGACTAAACTGACAGTTCCAACATTGAACAATTCAAGAGAGCTTTAATGCAGCAATTGTGTGTGTGTGTGTGGGGGGGGAAGCTTGTGTTGAACAGAGGTGTAAAACTATTGGCCAACATAACATGTCAAGACAAGACTGTGTTATTTTGACCAAGAAAGTCTTGTTTTTAAAACTTTACAATACATTTGTGAGTGAGCTTTATATTTTAGTCAATGTGTTTGGAGGCTTAAGTTGTTGTAATGGGTGAGCACATTCTAGTGCATAACTTACCCCTGCTGTTGATAGTTATCAATACTAAAGCCATCATGTGATCAGCAATGCAGTTGGAGGGCAGACTCATTTAGTGAAACCCCAGCATGTCATCTGAACAACATCCAAGCCACACATTTGTTAAAAAAAAACAAAAAAAAAAAAAAAACACACACACACACACACACACACACACACACAACACACTACAATTACCTCCTTGTACGAAAACCCCTTCACCAGGCCAAAGCAATCGGCACACATACACACAAAAAAGGCAAAGGAAAAACCATTACAACATATTTAGCAATAATCATACTGTGAGGCTATAATATCTAAAAAAGTGTAAAGGGGGGGGACTGGTTATGTAATAATTAACCATCAGCTGCCCATAGCCTCCAGTAATGTGGAGAGAGGCAGATGCACATGGTGTAAACATGCCCCAAAAACACATCCCTCAATCCACCCATCCCTTTATCCCTCTTCAGTCTGGTATTAATGTAACCAGATGGCCAAACTGCCGCTTGGGGTCTGGTCCAAAAAAATCCGGACTACACCCCAGAGAGTGTTTGAGAGTCAAAAGGGAGGAGGGGGTAGCGGGATGGGACCCAAACTGCGTTGAACAGACCACATTGCGTACCAATGACACATGTAACAGGATGTTGACCAGCGTGACTGCAGTTAAAAAAAAAATAAAAAATAAACAAAATGTTTTAAAAAGATAACCCGCTTGACCAAGCAGACTTCTGGGCAAGTTACAGTAAACACACACAGAGTCTCGTACATACTTTCTTGAATATACAATCATGCTCAGGACATTTCCTGTCCCTGGTCATAGTCATCATCACACACACACACACAAAATCTTATCCCAGACCTTATGTGATGGATAAAGAAATAAAAGAAAACAGCCTTGAGGGACAAAAGTGCTCAAATTGGTGCCAAGATCAGCGCTACTATGGCCCTATGAAATACCAACAACCTTCCTTAAACACTCCTCAAGTAGCAGCACATTAAACTCAGCGCTAACTATCTACCTACAACTGACCTACTCAGGAAAAACAAAACAAAAAAAAGCAAAACCCAAAAACAATTCGCCCCCAAACTTCCCCTGAAATGTTTACAGGTAATAAACAGAATACACCTAGTGACGGCAGCCCCCATTCACCAAAAACAAGCCCTCAACATCCAGCTAGTTTGAAATAAAGCAATATTCATGTGGTAACAGTTAGCGCTTTCAGTATGAGGTTGGTTCATTTGGGGTAAGCCGAGGAAAGAAAACATTCATCCAATGTATGACATGGAACAACACTCTTTTTGAAAAATACTTGAGAAAAATTACGAGTTCTGTTTGGAAGGAAAAAAATACACAGGAGAGGCTCCGGAGTCACAGTTACGACAACCTTTTTTTGTGTTCCTCGCCAAGTTCATCTTTTTTTGGAAAAGTTCCATTGTTCTGGGATATTTTTTTTTGTACTTGCTTTTTTTTTTTTAAACTTTTTTTTTTATTTTTTAAAGATGTTCCACGCCTTCAAGCCAAGTCCATAAAATAGAAACGTTATCCTTTAGATTGGAGGATCTGCTGATTTTACTGTTGGCATTTGGCTTGAAATTGTCTAGACCGAGTTCAAGGGGACTGATCCGAGCAGAGTGCTGGGTGTCGCGAACTATGCCTTCCTCTTAGGATCGTCGGTCATCCACTTGACTATAGGTTTCATCTGAGAGGGACAGTGGGCTTTTATTTGTTCAATCACACATTTTTATTGGGATCTTATGGGGATTCAGTGTAGTCTCCTGTAAGAGTGGGGGGGGAAAAAACAAAAAACAGTGATCATTAGACAAACATATTTACTTTACTGTAAGTATGACTTAACAGTACAATGCATTCTGCAGGAAGACACAACATGTCTAAAATCAGTATCGGCTAATATGGATTACTGAACATGCATCATAATATGGCAAACACATTTAACACACCTTTATGCTACTTTCTTGTTGCAGATAAATATCAAATTTCAAAGAAGAATGTCATAAATTAATAAAACTGCAGCAAATGCAATGCGTCATTAAAAGTTTTCTGTCTATATGACAAATACATAGTGATGGCGATAAGATACTCAGAAATCAGTTTGTCATTTATGACAGCATTCTTAAACATAAAATAATGTAATCATCATTTATTAATCTTAATTTGTGTTTAGCTAGTTTCCGCAGGAAATAACTGGCAAAATGAATGCCGTTTAAAAAGCTATATCTTATATTAATCAAAACGCAGAGTTCTTCATTTCTCATCTTTAATCTATGTGGTGGTCTTACTGCTTTTGTTATCAATTTGCACATTCCTTGTGTGTTCACATAAAGTGATACTCAGGTCAATCCTTTGTGATTTATTCCTATGTGTTGTATAATATTTGGTGTTAGCCTTTAACCCTCAGGGCCTTTTTGTCACTGAGTACTGTATAACCATCTGTCAGTTCAGGCCAACATCAAATACCTGCTAAGGTTCATAGTAGTATTTTGTGTAATACTTGATTAGATTTACATCAATGGTTTTATCAGACTACTTTACACTGACAAAATTAGATAACTGCTTATGTTAAAACTTCCATTTTAACATGCAAGACTTGCTAGAAAAAATGCTAGGCCTGCGTCTTCATCTACTCTTTCTAGTGCATTATCTGCTATATACTTATTGGTGCCTACCTGAGTCAGGTTGGTCACTGGGCAGAATTCATGTGACCGATGAGTCAATCAAAGGGGTGTTCAGGGCAGCAGGGCTTCACCTTGGACCAAGAATCAATGCAGCTACAAAAAGAGAAAAAAACAAAACAGAATGGCGACATAGAAACACTGATTAGATTAACTCATGTTAATGTGCAGAATGTTAATCAAAAAACCTTTAAGGTGTGATTTTCATTGTAATGTCTCCCACAAGGTTTAATCCACCTGGTGTGGAACAGGACTAAATGTAATCACTGCAGAGGTTTGTGAAATAGTTTAAGGGGTTTCAGATTCTTATAATGCTGGAAAGGTACGCAAGTGTTACACACTAGGACTCATTATGTACATGAATCATTAACGCAGAGCTGAAATGGTTAGTTGGTGGTTACCCAAAAAAAAAAACAAAACTGATCAGCATCTGTAAAAGACTGACCAACACTTATCAATGAGTCAGCTCTGCTCTTTGCCTCTAAATAGTGACACGTTGCCACTTCTCTCACTTCTCATTACAGTTCATTGAATATTTACTTAAGTGATCTGAAGATATACTACTGAGCCTTGGGTGATGGTGACTTTTCCTGTTATAGACACGTCACAATAAATGTTCAGCTAGTTGAGTTACAGCCTCACACTTAAGTGAAAATGGTTTTATGCTTATGTCTTGTATAAAATGAGTGCCAAGTGTCTTATTATCAAATCTGTCATTTTTTGTTTCAGAGATTCCAGTCTTTTTCCAAATCTCAGTTGCACATCTGGGAGGATCCAAAGTCCATTATACATCCAAATGGACCACACCTAGAAACAGCACTACAAGGAAGAAAGCCTTCAGCAAACTAATTTTGCACATACATGAGGTAGTGAATTTAACCTTCTCCTTACTGATATTAACCACAGAACCACTTGTATGCCTTTATGGTCCTCAGGTTTACATTAAAGCAGTGTGAAAATGCAGCCTGGGTTTTCAGTTTGTTTATAGAGTTAAAAAAAAAAAGTATAACAAAACATAGTTTCAATATATATTAAATAATAATAATAAAGTTTTCAATATGAAGTACTTGAGTTACAATAAAAGGAGTGAATAATGCATTTTCCTAGACCTTGCTTTTCCTTGAACGTTTCATAGCTTACTGCACAGAGCTGTGAATGTACATGATTAAATTTAATGCTCATATAGTTCTTTTCACTATTGTGAATACTCTTTGGGTAAATATTAACATGACCTGTCAGTACACCAAATTATGGGAAGGCATTAAAAAAGTACTGATCTTATGTGGCTCTAACAAGTACATCATAGACTTATGTAATTTTATTTGTGATTTTTTAATTCTCAGTTTAAATAGTTCTTAACAAGTGAACTTGTATGAATATACCATCTTTAATATTCTGTACAGTAAGCATTATGATAGTTATATTTGTAGATCTGATTCATGTCATAATAAATTAATGTCTAGTACAATTATTTGAGAGGCATAAAGCGCTCCACAAGATATGTGTTGTTAATCTCACATACAGTCATTTGCATCTTAATCCTTTTCTTTTGTGTTTGATCCTTCTATATTTTATTACAATGCAAATACAGTCACTGAATTTGGTTACCTCTTATGGTAGACACAGAGGCAGGCAAGCCTGGCGATAGTTTCTCCCTGTACCAAATCCTCCAAACAGATGGAACACTCGCCACTGTCTTTACTGAGCACATCCGCTGTGAACACACGCACAGAGCAACCGTCAGCATTTCCAGCCCTTCTATACACAACCGCAGTGCTTTTCTGTGATACGATACTTACTATTGTAAGGTAGGGGAGGAGACGTGAGGCAGCTCAACAGGTGATCCTCAATCCGACCCCCCGGGAAAGGCTTTGAGCAGAAAGGACAACGGATATCTGCACAGAGCGGAGACATAACAGAGCCGAGATTAACACGCTGTGCCACAGAAAGTCATAAATGATAGATGATGCACACATCAAATCAAGCACAGGTGCCGTGTTTGGACATCTAGATTACACAGGCTGATAATAGAAACAGTAGAGCAGACGGATTCAAATAACTTTCCTCTCATTTGAGGCTTCATTTGACTGTGTACTACACAAAACAATAATTCAGGCCTGAGGGTTAGCCATATTTAGAGCTGACAGTCAGGCAGAAACATTGCCTTGCTGCCCTACATTTCCCTCCATGTATGAGCCACTGCCAACATTGAGCAGCCATGTGAAGTTTTGACCCATTTCCCTACACTTGCCAGGGGGCTGGCCTGGGAAAAACTGCCCACTGTTGTGTTTTGGCTCCAAGGGTCCTGTACCAGCCACTCGTTGTCTGCCTTTGTTCAAATTCATGTTTGAATTTGAATGCACTGAGAGAAAATCTGGTTTGTTACTTAATGTTTTCAACTCCCATGCTGCAGAGGAACTACTGTCAACAGGCCTTGTGACATGAAAGAGCTTGTATGTCACCACTTCCAGTTTTACGCCATCGTTCGGCTTCATACAATAGGGTCTCTGATGACTTTAGTCAGCATGCAAGCACGGGAAAAAAAGATTATCTGTTCAGGAATGTTAATCACTCAAATAATCCATTTTAATTTAAGACCGGTTAATATGAGGGTTAGGAGGCTGGGAGATACTGTGAAACAAAACTTGAGACTAAGTGTCTTGTACAGTTTGAGAACTGCTGCATCTTCAGTTTGGATAACAGTACGGGCAGACCAACCTGGATAGTTTTTCTTGAATACATTTTAGCGTCTCCACTACCATTACATACATATTGGAATTTCCTATGCCTCCATGCCACCCACTGCTTTGGATGGAATATCAGCTGCTTCATGAAGTCATCAGCATTCATACCCAGATTTAATCATGACTCATTTTATCATACTGCCGAGATCTAACGCAGATAAATTCTGTGCAATTTCTGCCTTAAGGAATTAACAACTCCCAGAACGTAAAACCACAAACTACCAACTACTGATGGCGACCAGCCAAATATTTTGTGACACTTCTTGCGCAATAATAAAATACACCATGTATACAAGGCACGTTGAGTGTTTTAACTTACTGCCATGCCGGTTGTTAACACGGTAGAGGCCAATCCAAGCCTCTGACACTGGCCGCTGGTGTGTGCCTCGAACCCGGGCGGATCTTGCGCCGACGCTGCGGGCGGATGAGTGCCGATTCCCGGGCAGCCGCTCTGAAAAAGTGCGGTGTGGCGTGCGGCCTGTCTCTTCGCCAGGCTGTTGTTCCGCATCGACGGGAGCCTCCGGGCTTAGGTTGCCGTCTTCCTCTGGTTTGCCGTCACTGTTGTTGTCGTCCGCAGGTGACGCTTGGCTGATGCTGGAGGGGATGCTGTGGTGGTCAGCGGGACTTCCTTCGGCGCTAGCCCCATGCTGACCCAGGTCCGAGTCACTGCCCTCCTCCGATCGGCTCCGGTTAGCTTCTGTGTCCTCAAAACTCCCCGAGAAGTCGACCATGAGACTGGTTGGCCTGGTACAACGGGCTCTTCGATAGGAATCCCGCTTTGTGCCATCTTTCCCGAAAGCAGATGGAACCGGGTCCTCCTGAAGGCGACTCGCTCTCGTCCCCATCTCTCGCAGGCTAATTCAGCTGGCTAGCCGAGCTGCTTCCTCAACGCGAACCACACAAGGGATACGTTAACCTCCAAGCGGCCCTCAAATTGTGAAATATTCGACTTGGGACACTAAATATTGACAAAAACTTTACAACCGATCGACACGAATAAGATATACGTTATTCAACGCTTCTTCTCCGGCCTCAGTTTGTCCTTTCTGTCCACATTTTCCTTTCTTTTTCTCGTTGCTGCAGCGGAAATAGAACATTTCGCTTCCTCTTTTGAAGGCGTCACCAAAAATTACGGTAACGTCATCACGTCGCATGAAGAGACTAATTTATCTATAGTAGATATATTAAATAGTATAAACTATGTGGTGTTGCGTTTTTGTGTTCATAATATTATAGTTTCACGCATACAAGCATTCAGATCTTTATTTGATTTTAAATGAGGAGAGTTGAGTTTAGGCGCCCACATATGTGACATTACGGTAAAAAAGTACACAATAATACTGACCAATCAGAGCTGTGTTTCTTAGCTGTCTCAGCTACTGCTGATGAGTACATTTACTGGAAATCTGGAGATACACGGAGCTTCAGTAAGTGTCGGAAACCGGTGCAAACACGTCAAACCGTCAACTCCAAACCTGGTAAAGCAGAGGACACCTTTGACCTGAACCAGGGCTCCTCGGCTGGGGCTGAACTGACGGCTGTTGCGGTGAGTTCCTGGATTCTGGGTTCTCTGGGCTGTCCACCACACCTACGGAAACTCTTGAGTCATTGCACACCAAGCTCGTTAACTTGAACTAGTAGCACACTTTTCAGTCTGATAGTTCGTAGCTCATTTTACTTACATACGAATATATAAAAAAAAACCCTTACTGACATGTTGAAAACTCAGATTAAACTTTTATTTTCACACCTCTGACAAACGGAGACTTGGAATGAATTTGTGATGTGTGCTATGTGCAGCTTTACTATGTTTTTTGTTGCTTTTTTTTTTTTGCAAATACTATTTTCAAGAATTGTTGTGTATCTGTCGTTCTGCCTTCTCAGCTATCCAGTTATTACTTTTAGACTTTGTTCCCTATTCGTGGATAAGCACTAGGCAACACACCCTGCATTATAAAACACAAAGCTTGTTCAAACAGTTAAGAGGAATGCTGCTGAACAGCCCATCTCATTACTTAACGCTTTTGAGGATTAAGATGATTTGTGTTTGTAACTGAGAGATGGACTTGACCTTCTGATTGATGTGTTTCTTGACAGACATGAAGGCCCTGGCTTTACAGCAAACCAATGTGGCCCCAGAAGCTCAGCAGCAGGCCTCATGTGGGAGAAGTCTGTCCTCAAACTACACTCCACCAAATCTGGAGAATAAGTTCCTCACCCAGGCTTCTCCTCTGACACTTCAGACCGTAGCGCACCAACTGCCCTCATGCCCCTCTCTGCAGCCCTCCAGACTATCCTCCACAACGTCCACCCTTCTCTCCACCTCCTGCTGTTCACCTTCCATCTCCTCATCCCTCCTTAGCACCCAGAACAGGCTCCTGAAAAGTGAATCTCCTGCACTCTCTTTTCCTTTGACCTCAGCTAATACATCTGTGATTTCCACATCCCTGGCCGGCGCTGCCCTGTCGAACAGATTTGCTCATACTCTTTCATTCTCCCATCCCGTCCTGGTTGGAGAAGCGAAGATCTGTGATGAAGAAGACAAAAGCAGAGAAGAAACACCAGTGTCAATGCAGTCCTGTGAGGAAGGCGCATCTATGGTACTTGAAATGTTTTTTACTCTTTTGAAGTGATATTGAAATTAACTGAACTTAACTTGTATTTATTTATTTTTTACATTTCTCTTAACTTATCAGTCTGAGGAAGATGATGTTATGTCTGAAGCGGAGTCAGCAGATGCTGTCATGGAGTTACCTGCCTTGGAAACAGAAATAGGCGATGAGGACGACCACCAGACCATGGTTATCAGACAGGAGGAATTTGCTCAGCTTGAGGGAGAGAAGGACACTGAAGGGGAGCTGAAAGAAAAGAAGGTGGAAGAAAATATGTTCTTGTATTTTAGTTTTGTCTTACAGATTCTTTAGGTGACTGGGTTATAATGTGTTATCTGTCTGAGTATTTCTTTGTACTATATTGTCACTTAGTACAAGCGGCAGTTCACATGATTGTAACTTGGATAAATTCTGCTTATGTTTCCTGCTCATCCCTTAGTATCACCTGCTGAACATCGTGTGTTGCTCGCTGATCAATAAGGCCACAGCTCCAGGCCAGAAGGACTGGGACAATGAGGACAGCACCTGGACCAGAATCATGAACTTGGCGAAGGAGATTTCCCCCCATGACCCTCAGTTTCTTCTCAAGGTATGTATGAGTGTGCAAAGCAGACTTGAGAGCAGTAATTAAGTATTGTTCACATGTTCGGTACTTGTCACTTGCAACTTTATATAGTACCTCTCCTTCCCTTTAAATGTTATTGTGCTAATGATAACAATATAAAAATGATACTTTTGTCTGACAGCTTTAGTTAGTTTGTAGAACATGTTTTTCATCCTCTGCCATCCAGTGAAAACCATGTATCACTAATTGTGTTGATTCTGAGTATATGTAATGAACTAAAGGGTGACGTGTGTCCTTTAGTTCCTTCCTGCTGAAGTGGTCTGAATTGGATTACTTTACATTAGATAAAATTTGATTAGACTAGACAGAATTTTAGTGGTCCCTTGGACAGAGCCCTTTAGGACATTAAGGTAATGCACTGTCACAAAGTTAAAAACATATAGAACTGCAGAAGAAATATTAATTTGAAAACATGAGAAGACAAGTGTCATCCACCCATTCAAACTTCAAATACATGTAGCTAATAATATTTACACATTTTTCCTTCAGTTTTATTAAGAATTCTCACTCATGGAGTATTTTCACAGTGTGGTATTAGTACTTATACTTAGGTCAATGATCATAAAACGTCCTCTGCCATAGCTCACACTTCCAACATATTAAAACATTTCAATTGCCTTCATAATTACTCACAGTGTTTTCTTTTCTTTCACAAGGTGGCTGTCTACACTCGACAGGAGCTGAACATTCGCATCACTGCAAACTTTCTTCTGGCTCTGGCTGCTAATCTGCCTTCTACTAAGACACATGTTCGCAGATATTTCTGTGCTGCTGTCCAGCTGCCTTCAGATTGGCTGGAAGTAGTTAGAATTTACAGCACAGTAAGTCTTAAAAGGATGTGGAATGTGGTATAATCTCTGTAATCTCAGCATATCTGTCCGGTCTAAACATTATGTCTGTGTCCAGTGCTTTAGTCACTCGCTGCCGATGTGCCTGAAGAAGGCAATGACTGACAAATTCAAGCAGTTCAGCGAGTATCAGCTGGCTAAGTACAACACCCGTAAACACCGCTGCAAACACAGCCGCAACCGTCGCAAAGGGAAGGTACATGGGTGTTCATTATCACCGTGGGTGGCAAAAAGGAATTAAGGAATTCCAAGACAGTGACAAAACCTTCTCTCTGGGAAATGAGTCAATTTTAAAAAAAAAAAAAAAAAAGAGAGAGGGAGAGAAATAATCTTGTCCAGCATGTTTTTAAGTAGAAAAGAAATTTCATTTTAAAATTTACACTGTTTTAATTTTATATTCTATCAAATACTGGACTGGATTTAACCAGTAATGAGGTTGAACAGTGGTTTGTGTAATGGCTCAGAAGAGGAACAACTTGCAGAACTTGGTCGGTCTTGCACAAGGAGCCTGTCTTAAATAACTGTTTTTTGTTGCTTATAATATGCACAACTTACTTAAACTAAAAACTAATAGGGGAAAGATGCCAAAGTCTAATTCTTCTACAGTTTTATTCTAGTTAAGAAATCTAGTCGAGCACATATTGCTTTTGGCAGATTTTTTTTTAAACGGAAGACTATTTGATCACATTTAAGAATATCTGTCTTCTTCATATTTGGGTTGTTTTTACAGAGCAGAGTGTTTTATGTTTTGGTTTAATGTTAATATTAGAAATAATAACTGTGGCATGAATACATGTTAGTATTATTATTGTTTTTCCTGCTTTCTTCATGAGGCTAAAAAAAAACCCAAACAGTTGCTGCATGACTTGGTGAAAAATTTATTTAAAAACTGTCATTTCTAATTTAATATAAATAACTCTTGTATTTAAATTAGTATTTACTGCATACGTTCATCAGGCTCTGAGATTTTCCTATGATGCATTTACTCTAGAAACCAACACCTTCACAGCTGAAAGAATGGGCCAACCTGGTCAGATCTAATGAATCTATTCTTCAAAAATTTGTAAGTCAGATGTTTTTTCATTTTAATTAAAGATGAATTTACTCTATTCATAACAACAACTGGAAGTAATATCTTTTGTGTAGCAGCATATTGGGTAAAAATTGCAATCTGGGTAACAATTATGTTTTCTGTGTGTGTGTTTACAGCTTCAAGTAGAGCAAAGCAAAGTTGTGGTTGATAAAAAGCAGAGTGAATTCAGTATGAAGAAGATGATTAAAAGGCTCCATATAAAGGAACCAGCTGAGCACGTTATGGCCATTCTGGGAAAAAAGTAAGACACAAAAATACACTGATTGCAAGTAGAACATTTGAGTTAATCATTTGGCTCTGTTTAGTAGCAAACACCATGCACGATCTGTTATTTTTCTCAATTATTTTATGAACTATTGAGTGTAATCTGTTTGCAAAAGCAATTTTGTTTGTGAAGGCAGTGAAAAATGCTCATTTTAGTCACTTTGTAAATAATTTAATAGAGGAGATTATGTCATGTTTGATACACACACATTTATTTATTTATATATTTTTTGTATAAGTACAATTGTCACATTTTTCGTCTGATAATGCATTTCTGCGTGTCAGACAAATATTTTTGATTTTCAGCTGTTCATATTTCATGCATTACATACCATAGCCCTTTCATTTTATACAGAGCCAATCCTTAGATAGCCAAAATATGCTACCTAAAATTTCAAATGGATATGATGATTAATTTTTATGTAATGGGTGGCCAAATGTAGCAGTTTAGAAGTTCGTGATGGATAAAATCTCAACTTTGTCATTCTGTGTAACATGCATTTATAAATTTAAAGTGCATATTTTCACATAATTTGTGACTATAGGTCACTGTGAAATGATTCTGAAAATTTCAGACCTCTATCTTTTGTTCAGAAGTTATAGACGTCTGAAAATGGCCAAAAATTTGAAGTCTTAATTTTGGCTGCAATTTTAGGGTACCCCCTACCTACTTCAAATGGCCATAACTTTGACACTAATTACAATAAAGCATTCAAATTTTGGATTTTCCCATCATATATAATGTACTAAATGTATGTAAAAACTTAACA
>JAPTGW010000010.1:23401510-23411555 GCA_029814545.1 Apogonichthyoides opercularis
GTCTTTTTTTTTTTTTTTTTTTTTTCAGTGATTTGAATAACAAGCCACTGTCACGTGTGGCTACCCAAGCTTGTTATTAATGTTTCTTGGTTTGTTTTTAGATCATTCTTAAATACGAACTTACCAGAAACACAAGAAAATGGCTTTAAAGATAGGATGGTGAGGAACAAATACTGTACTAAAGATGGGTTGTAAAATTTGACATATTTCTGAGCTCTGATGGAAGATTAATCATTTTTAACCAAAGTTCTTCCTCCTTTTGTTGAGCAGCTGATCTTCATAGTATGTCATATTGGTCCTGAATGCACCACAGGTGTTCCTTTAGGTTTAGATGTGGTCATCGTGGAGCTGATTTTGCCCCTTCTCCCTCTTTTTTCCCATCTTCATTGTAATGTTGACATGTATTTTCTCTTAAAATTTTTTTGTTTGTTTTTTCAGACTCCATCTGATGATGAAGGGCTGAAAGACGAAGAAGTGTCTTCATCCAAAGAGGAAAAGAAAGACAATGAGAGCACGGACAAAGCAGAGGTTCCGACTAAAGTTCTTCTGTTCTTGTTTTATTTATTGATGAAGTAGACTGACTTCACACGACGTCTACTGCCTTGTCATAGTCAGCAGTGGGGAAAAAAAAAAAATCTATGTTTTAATGCAGTTTCTGCTGAGGACACTTTCGTTATTGAATATGCCCAGAGAAACACTGATTCTGTTTATGCTTTCCAGACCAAAGTCAAGAAACCGAAGAAACATAACCCCTTTATGCCTCGAATCAAGGTAACATTGAAACATGTAGCTTTATTGCAATTAATTTTACTGCAAACATATTTATACACACATCCCTTAAATTTTTTTTTAAATTATTCTGTGTACTCAATATCACATTCATATCTGCCCTAAAGGAACCATCTTAGTTTATCAACATGTCAAACAGTATAGCTGTATTTCATTAGACAAAAGAGGAAAGCCTTTCATTATACTCTGTTTTCATCAGTCTGTCTGTGTTGAAAACAATTGAATCAGAATTTTCAGATTCATGTAGTTATAGAAAAGAATAGAAGTAGGTTTATCGTCACTGAAAAGTACAAATGGTACATTGCAATGAGATTTTGTTAACATTTCTGTAATGTGACCCAAAATAACAGTTAACAGTACAAATCTAAATAAGCAGGAACTAAGGATAGGAAATATACACTATGGATAGAAATATGTCATAAATGAGTATGAATATAACACGTTACAAAAACATTGCTATAAGTAGAAATATGTGCAGTGTTATACTTAGGATAAGGGTCAATTTGTGATGCACATGTTTTTCATGTGTAGATATCTAAACAGGAAATCCTTTATTCGCATTGTATTTTGACTTTTATCATAGTCTTTGCTTCTGGCATCACATGCACAACTTTGAACTGAACATTTAGACCACTTTGTTGAAATTACTGAGGTATATAATACGTACATGGTGTGATTACATTCAGTGTTAATATATAAAAGTGTATCGGTCCTAATCGGCCAAACATAGATTGTAGCCTATGATTCACAGGACATAATTGTACCATTCAGTGCATTTTTACTGTTGCGAGTACGGTATAGTTTTGAGTCTGAAATGTGTTTGGGTGTGTTTGTGTTTATTGGTTTCAGGCCAAAGTTATACAGAGGTCTGCACAGGACGGAGCTGCAGACAGCCAAGCAGAGGTAGCAAAATTAAACACACTTTGTTCTTTGTTTTGTTTTGTTTTTTAAAATTTAAGCAGAAGATTTGCATTTTCTGTCTGTCTTTTTCTTTCTTAATTTTGCTCTTTTTTTTTTTTTTTCTTTGGGTCCATCTTATTTCTTTCTCTCTGTCTGCCTCTTTCTGTCTTTGTCTCTACACGTCAGGCGTGTTTTGCGTGTGTCGACATGCAGTCTTACTCATCGCAGTGCGGGATTACAAAAGGCCTGTTTCAGTCATGTGACTCCACCCTGAAAACAAACCTCTTACAGTCACTTGCAGAGTTTCCCTCTAGGGCGTCTGTTCATCTCCCAGCAGAGACTATTATAGTCAACATGTGTTTACTTCCTGCACTGTTTTTTCTGCCCCCTTTGCCCAAACCCCACCCCATCAACACTATCGCACAGTGTTTGTGTCTGTCCTTTGCATGAAAGATGAGATTAGACTGCTATGTGCCCAGACCTGTTTTTGGCTTTTTTTTTGTTTTTTTTTGTTTTGTTTTTTTGTTTTCAACATGTTTATTGTAGATTTTGGCCCTTTCACTTCTGCAAAAACAGTAGAAAACAGACTTAGAATCCCTCTCACTAATACTTCCTCCTATTTTTCTACAAAAAGTGAAACTGATGCTTCCTTAATTTATTTGATAAAAACTTGTTTCTTTCAGACAAAAAAAGTTCCCTTCTATTGATATATGAACTTTAATCTGTAGTACTTCTCTTTCATTAGAATGAAGGTCCAAGAAGGACTTTGTTTGACCAGCTGGAGGACTACCGCATTGGCGCTGCACAGCCTGAAAACAATGAGGTTGGTTTTTCACAAAGTAAGACTATGTAATTAATGATCCTCCATTAACATGCAAACCCATAAACAATCTAATGCTTTCTTTTAGGATATGGACAATCTCATGGAGTGGTGGAACACGGTGGAGTGTAAGTCCAGCACCCAGTGATCACATGCTATTGAGTTACCTTTAATGTACTCATTCCTGTTCCCTGAGTTTTCCTTGTGCATACACTAAATTCCTGAATAAGATGCCGCAATAAGTATCCACATTTTTATTGATGAATGATCAGACAAATTGACAGTAATTTCTTCATACTTAACTTTCCTCAGCATGGGAAGACACGCCACAAATCGATGACATGACAGAAAAAGAGGAAGCCAAGTAAGTAAAGGCCTGAATGTGTCTGGGGTTTAAAGAGTCATTTCACACAAAGCACTATATGGTGCCAAGTTGACACTTTGAAATTAAAATTCTTTCTAAGGCAGAGATTTTGTTTGTGCTGTTCAAAACACTGAAATAAATAATTTAAGGACTTGAGTCTAGATAATCTTTAAACCATACATTTTTAAGAGACTCTAGTGATATTTACACATAAGTGACAAGTATCACAAAAAAGAAAAGGTTAGGCAGGTATGTTTCCATCAGTTGTTTTGGACCATAGATTGTATGATGGACACGATAAACACCGTTACCTTCCACTGTATAAACCACTTGTGTTGCATTCTTGCTTTGTGACACAATCCAGGATAATGACAGAAGCAGCTTCATCCCCTTCTCCACCTTCTTTAGAAAAAGAAACAGCCAGTGAGTCATTTGAATTAAGTTAGCTATTCTAGTACTTAGTTGGAAGAGGCATTTCTCTGTCCCATTAAGCACAGTAAGTCTTAATAAAAAAACAAAAACACCTCGAGGAAGTGTAAAAATGTATATATATATTTTTGTACCAGAATTGAGGAAGTTTTTATTAATTTTATCTCTTCTGATGCAGTACTTGTACATAAAATAAAATGCCCTGCTCCATCTAATTAATTGTTTGATTTACAAATGAATACATCTGCGACCTTTCCTTTCTCAGGGCGTTTGCTGTGACGGCTGAGAAGCTGCAGAAGGGCATCCGTGTCTTTAACAAGCTGTTCTCAGAACGTGCAGAGAGTCTGTGGCAGCATGTCATCGACCTCAACTCCATCGCTGATGGCCTGGACAAGTTCAACAAGAACACAAAGATCGCTCAGATCACTGGCGGCTCCACCAGTGCTATTGGGGGTGTGGCCACCATCGCTGGCCTGGCTCTGGCCCCTGTCACTATGGGTACCTCACTGATAGTGACGGCAGTGGGCCTGGGGGTTGCCACAGCGGGTGGTCTGACCTCAGCAGGTGCTGGCATCTCCAACCAGGTCAACAATTCAATGGACCGCAAGAAGGTGGAGAAGATAGTGGAAGATTACCAGGAGAAGATGATCGACTTGAACAAGTGCCTCAAATTTATCAAGCAAGGTATCGAAAATCTGCGCAGGTTCGACCTGATTAAGATGAGGAAACATGCCTATAACCGAGACTTCCCTGCACTCACTGCCAGCTTTTACGAGGATGGCGCCATGGTAGGAAAGGCAATCCTTATCAATGCCAATGAAATCATGCGTGTGGTACAGATCGCCAACGTTGCAGGTAGCACAGCAGCCAGGGCTGTTCAGATCGCCAGTATGGCCACTGGTGTGCTCACTGGACTCTTCGTAGGTATGGACATCTACTTCGTAGCCAAAGACTCTAAAGAACTTAAGAAAGGTGCAAAGTCAGAGTTTGCTGCCAAAATCAGAGAAGTGGCTACACAGCTGCATGAGGGTCTGGTGGAGCTCAACACTATTCGAGAGGAGCTCCAGGCCACGACAACGCCAGAAAACAATGAGGACCAGGCTCCAGACAGAGACAAGAAAGACAAAGAGGACAAATATGACAGTTCAGAAGAAGATGAAATCGACCGCATTAAAAAAGCCATCAAAAAGGACATTGAGAGCAGAGAATACGTTTGAACAAAAGCTTTAAACTGGAAAAGGCCTTAAACTGTGCTGCATTGTATTGTTAAGGTTTTTAAGGGAACATTTAGACATAGTCACATCCCCAAGCACAACGTTTTCCCTCATGTCTGAAAATACCTGAAAACTGATGCATTTTTAACAATTATATTCATTTAGAAAGGATCGCATAGGATAAGGACTTTTTTTTTTTTTTTTAAACAGTACAGAACAATAGTTCATATGTGTTGCTATAGATGAGTTTGTAAAACTACTGGACATTTTATTTAGGGAGATGTCTTCCTGAATCGGATCAGCATTACACTACTGGAAGTAATTGTGGTAGAAAAGGTTTCATATCTGCTTCTCTGGTGACTGTTCCAAAGAGGGAAACTGCCATGTTGTGCTTGTAGACAAAGATTTAAACAAATACTACTGATGAGATATGAAAATCAGAATTTCTTCTAAACTTAAAAGTGAGTTTTATTGAAACACGTAAACTTTTACTGACCTGGTTTAAATATGAACTGCACATAAAGGGGATATGGTGGAGTGCCTTTTTTTTTAATGATAATGCCTTTTAGATACAGTACGATGCATTATAGCATTAGGTTGTTTCCACATGTTGTTCTGTGTTTCATGGCTTATTAACCAAATCTTTCCTCCATGGCCTCACCTTTTAGAGTTAGGAAATGTTAACTGCTATGAGATATGCTTTGATGAAGGCTTTGATCTGACAGTTAAAGTAGATGGTGTTTTTTGTTTTTTTTTTTTTTTGTTTTTTAATCTAAATAAAATGACGAGTGACAGGAAAAATTAACCAGTAGGGGGAAAAAAAGTAATTTTAAATTCCACTTTATTAGTTCTATACTTTGATAATTAATTGGAAAAGTTGTATTTATATTCTGTCCTACCAGGTGTTTTCTGTAGTTCAGATGGGGAAAATATTCCTTATTATATAAATAAGTCTATCTCAATATATAAAGCTATAACACTAAAAGACAAAGCAAATCTCAAAGATAAGGAAGAAGAACCAGCAGGAGTTTTGTCAAGCTGTTTCTCATTTCCTTTCCTCAGATCACTATTTTTTAGATTTGATAAATCTGCACACTCTGAGATTTGTCTAACAAACCTCTTATTTATTTTTCATATCTGTTTCGGGCGCATTTATTTATTCAGTTATATGTGCAATACTAAAATATATCAGCCATAGACCTCTGTGTAATAAATGTAAATGGGAAGTCATTGTTAAAGGTCAAAGACGCATACTTTGCCAATCTATGCAATTTTAAAGGCCTTTGTTGCAGGTGAGGAAACGTTCTGTTTAACTGCGCTCACTTCTGTGCACTGCTGAAGTGGTGTTTGTTTAGTTGATAACCCGGGTAAACGTGTTCAGCAAATTGTCCTTCAGCCTGTCTCCTCAAAACTGTCATGACTAATGTAGACTTACCTGGAGGGTGATGCCATAATAAATGATTTCAAGCTTTTGTTTTACCAGTTATGAGAGAAGGGTTCACTTTTTTTTAATGTTAGTGTTGTATAAAATTGGGAAAAAGTAAATAAAAATATCATTACTAAATTTCGTTTCCATTGCCATTTTGTTAAATTAAAGAAATGTTGTTGTTTTTTTTTTTCCCCATCTGAGTTATTTTTAATCTTCAACAAAAAAATCCTGACGAAACAATAAATTGATGATATCTGGCTGAATTTAATCCTATGCCACAGTATTGTACTGACATGTACAGCATATGTGGAGTGGATTTCCATTACTCTGTTTGTGATTTCAGTCCTGATATGTCATTCTATTGACATCAGCCAACACAATTACTGTTCTCTTCTATTTTTCTCTTGCTTAGTCACTGTTTTATTTTTAACATGGCAGCTAAAGCAAAAGGCTGGTTGCTGACGTTCGTGAAACCGTGAGGAATCCTTTGGGAAAGGCATCCCCTATTATCCGCGACAGGTACGCCTTAAAGTAGCCACGCCCCGTTCCCAGGTGCGTTCTGTGGAAACCATCAAACACAGGAAATCTTCTAATCTCCGGCTCCGACGGGCAGGTGAGGTGGTGAACTTTGATGTTACCTCTTGCTCTTTTTAACTCTTATCAAATGGAGGGGCGGTAAATTCAGGAGCCACCTTTTTACGGACCAGTTTATCATTTAACTTCGAGGATGTTTTAAACCAGAAGCTCTCAAGGTGTGCTCTGGTCTGAGATGCTTTGTTTGAGTACACGATGTTGCCTTTACATGGTGTCGGAAACTTGGCTGAAGTGTGTCAGTTGTCTGCTAATTGTGTACAGAATTAGCAATTGAGTTAGTATGTTTTTCAGGTTCAGAGGGATGGTTAGTATTAATTAATTTTGATAATTTTTCATACTTTAAGTTAAACCTTCTTTTTCTGTAGGTTAGCGTAAATAATTTGACATATTAACAAACATGTGGCCGGTATTCAAAGCTAAAAATGTATTAGGCTATTAAAGGAGTCAATGACACTGTTTTGTCTTGAAAAGTTACTATTGATGCCATACATTTTCAGATAAAATGATACAAAAACTCGTGATACCGTCCTAATATTTTTTTTAATGTAAAAACAGATTAGTTAAGTTCAGGTTTTACAAAATAATATACCACATCAAATCAATTTTTAAAACAATTAAAAGATGATTAGTTGTGGTCTTATTAATTTGAATGAATCCAATATGAATTGGACTGTAGGCTTGGTATAAGAACATAGCTGCTGTAAACTGGGAGGTGACCGTTTGGAGCACACATTTCGGAGCCTGGGAGGAGGACTATGAACGCCTCGTTTGTGCAGATGTTTTTGTGCGGGTGGTGAAGTTAAAAACTCCTGGGAGTGAGGGAGGCGCGAGGACTTGTAGATAGTTTTTATTTGTAAAGTCAGTAGGAAGTATCGTCAAACTATCGGTAAGTGAAACAGTCGGTCTGAAACCAACACGACATTATTTATATAGCAGCGGAGAAGTTTATACAGTGTCATAATTTAGACTCGGTTTAGCTTTATATATCGTGTTTATATCAGCTTTTAACAGTTTGCTAGCTTAAATCTTTCGCTCTGAACGCTAACTTTATGTCGGTAAGTTAGTTAAATGATGACTTAAAACACCAGTGAAGTTTTAGGAAGTGTGTAAATACGAGGGGCTACTGTAAATGCAGCACGTATCTTAATGCCATACTACTGAAGTGACAAGTGCTCCAGTCCATTATAGTTACGTTAGTGGACACTACGTCGTACATTTTAATCTTTTTGCGTTCATAGTTAGTGTAGCCATAAGTTATTTAAAAACTTCGGACGAAAAATAAGTTTGGGAACTTGATGTATTCCTATTAGTGCATTTCTTAGCAGAACAAATTGTTGTACATAAACTTGGTGTCTCCAAATCTGTGGCATTACTACATGATGCACACGAGCTATTTTTTTTTTTTTATTTATCAGATTTAGGAACATGCTGCAATTGTTCTGTCCCCCCCAATTTTACCAATTTAAGGTAACCTTTTTTTGCTTTATTTATTGGTGGCTCCTTATAAACATATTTCCTGTTGATAACAAATGAATCTAATTCACAAGTAGACCTAATCCCATTTAGGACGTTGCTCCTTTTAAATACTTTAATAGTGAGTCACAATGCACCAAAAAAAGAGTGTATATGCAGATAAAAGCTTGTAAAAATGTGTGGTGTCTAACACTGCGATACACAAAGTAATGAAGGAGCCACTCACAGCTGCAAAACATTACAGCTGATTGTAGATGCATAGCTCTTTTCAACTTGGGGACAGGAAGTTGTACACAGCATCTGGACCTTAAAATGCCATACGTTAAAGAGGAACTCAGCTTGTATTAATTCCACTGAGTAGTTAAACCTGTGCTTTATGCCGTGTCTAACTGTTATAACAGGAACAGTGTTTGACAGCAGAGTTTCAACCTTGAGTGTTTGGTTTCAGAACAGCTGATGCGAGTTGGTTCAGTCAACTCGGATTATATTAATTCTGAATGAGCATATGCCTGGTAAATTGGGGGGGGGGGACAATACATATCATTAGTGTTTGGACTGTATGTGTATCTTTCTCAAAAAGCAAGGAGCCCTTATGCAACAGTAAACGTATATTATCATTCAGTCTTTCATCTTCTCAACCCTATGTTTTGGGCGAAGGTGAGGTACACCCTGGATGAGTCACCAGCCCATCACAGGGTTGACATAAAGACTGTCGGAGCCATGAATGAGTTTGGATTTATTTTGTTGGGGTATGATGGATTAAGTATTGGGGTTTGTTATTTATGATATTATTTATTGTTTTGTGTGATCCTGTTGATGAGGGAATAAGTAGGTCATGGATATGGGTGGAGATGTTAATGTAGGCACCTGCTCACCTGTGTAGATGGAGAGAGAGGGCGAGCTGGGACCCCGTATTTTTTGTTGACCGCTATTTTCTTTGATCACTGTGATCACTTTAATAATGCGTTTGTGAACAGGTTTCATAAGTTGATTATACTTTTTTTCATTAATAAAGGTTAAACTTATTTTCAAATTGCAGTGATTTTTTTTTTTATTATTATTATTATTATTATTATTATTATTATTATTATTATTTATTTTTATTTTTTTTTAATGATCCGTTTAAGCACGTCAGACAAAGGAAAGCCCCAGCCTCAGCCTCTCAGCGACTGTTTTTTGTTGAAGTCACTACAAAGACAAACAACTAATCAATCTCACATTCAAACCTATGGAAAATTTTTAGAGTAAAGAGTACCTAGAGATTATCCACACACACAGAAAGGACATGCAAACTCCACTACCAACTTATTTGCTGGCCATTCCTTCATTAAAGGATTACTATAAATGGCCAGAGGCTAAACATTCAAGTCTAACCAAACCTGAAAAAACACCAGAAGGCCACACAAGCGCATAAGATTTTAGTAACTTGCAGTTAAAAAGAGTATTGCGTTCATATTGAATAGAGCTAATGTCATGTTAATTTAAGCTACATTTACGCATGCTTACTTATATTAACATATTTTTACATGATTATTTCTTAGTGTGATTCTGCATGTCATGGCAGAGATACTTATTTACTGAGTATGTCTGCTGTATTGTATTTTTGTATTATTCAGAGTTTAAGAGAGATTCAAATTATGTTGAGAAATATTTCTAGTGTCAGATGTGCACAATGCAACATTGTGCTAAGAAATACCTTTAATGAAACAAAAATGAAAATTTTGAGCTTTTATTCTGAGTTTAGATTGTGTTTTTTATATTTAATGTGTGAATGCAAGGCTTGAGATTGCACTTCAAATAGATCACAAAAGGCACATTAAAATGGTGAAGTACTCAGTAGTAAGTTGGCCAACAGGCTGAAACTAACAGCCTTTAAAAGTGTATGTGATCTTTATTTCTTAAACTATATTTGGACATACCCTATGACATCATATGTCTGGAATATATTGTCATTGTAACTGAATCCAGTTCATGAACTGGCGACTTGTCCAGGGTGTACCCCACCTTCGCCCCATGCAGCTGGGATAGGCTCC
>JAPTGW010000010.1:25248718-25259575 GCA_029814545.1 Apogonichthyoides opercularis
TATCACAAAACACATTTGAGAGGCTAGTAAGGTGACCTCTTCTTTAACAAGTATTTTCAATCTCACAAGAGGGATTTAGTTCTTAATGAAGTAAATAACTAAGGGCATTTATAATCTAAATCTAACCTGCTGCTGTACATATACCAAACATATAAAATCACTGCGCACTGACCAATTAGTTCTTGTCGGTGCAGTCAGAGTCTCTGATAAAGACAAGTGTTAACACACTGTCAAACCTTTTAACTTTTCCATATATATCATTAATAGAGAGCTTTGTGTGACCACTAGAGTCACTCTACTGTAAAGAAACAACTTTTAGATAAAAATAACATTACAAAATGATAATAACTAGAAGAATTGTCATTGTTTTTAAAGCTCTAAAGTAAAATAATGGAGCTGCTTTTGACCAGCTATCAAAATAATCGGCTGTGGGTTTTATTTCAATGAGAAAACTCCATATTAATAGAATACAGAGTCTGACACTTTGACTGATCCAGACCATGTTAATCCATTATTGGTTTTGGTGGCTACACTTTCATGTTCTTACACAACTTGTTGATAGTTTGGAATATCAATATTATTTAACACCTCTTATGATGTGATATTGACCAAAATATAAACTCAGTTACTCTGTGGACAGTTTCTTGTCTCTTTCCTCCTTGGCTTTGGCTGTAGATGCTGTGTTGGGTTTTGCCAATATCATATTTTTCAGTTCCTCACGTATATTTAGAATTGTAGTGTGTTTGTCTTGTGAGAAATGTGTGGCCGACCATCTTAGTGACATGGACTTCTTGCATTCAGCGCTGTACACTTTTGTCAAAACACTCGGTTTGTGATGCATGCCCTTGGATTTAGGGAGCCATGTGTTGTTGTTTGACATGGCACTGTATTTCCATCTACTGCACAGGTGACAAACATACGGCCCACGGCCTGCCAAAGGGTTCAATCCGGCCCACAGGATGAATATGTGAAATGCAAAAATTACACTGAGGATATTAACAATCAATGGTTTTAAAATCTTTTTAGTTCAGGGGTCAAATACAGACCAATTTAATCTCAAGTAGTTCACACCAGTAAAATACTATCACAACGTATAAATAATGGCAACTTCAAATGTTTCTGTGTTTTAGTAAACAGTGTAAAAAAAAAAAAGTTACATGAAAATGTTTACATTTCCAAACTGTCCTCTAAAAATAATATGAATAACCTGAACAGATATGAACAATCTGCAGTGTCTTAAAAGAAGTAAGTGCAATTTGACCAATATTCTGCCTGTCTATCCACTGTGATCTGTAAGTTGTAATGCATATGTGTAAATAATAGACTGAGGTATACTATTATTAAAATTGTACTTACTTTTCTAAAGACATTTTAGGCTGTTCATGTTAACATTTTAAGATAACTTTGTAGATGTAAACATTTTCATAATGTAATTTAACTTTTTTCCACTGTTATTATTTTACTGGTCCGACATACTTGAGGTCACACCGAGCTGAATGTGGAACCTGAACTAAAATGACTTTGACACTTCTGATTGAGTGGATTTTGGAGGTCAAAACCACCTTTGATCATATTATTTGCAGGTGTGTGGAGATTCTGATTACAGAGCAGTTCAGACGATACAGAGAGATGATGCAGAATATCCAGGAGCTGGAATACGCAGAGGCACTGGCAGTCAACGAACTCAAACTAAGGAGGCAAAACACGGTAAGAGTGTGTGACAAGTAGATGCAACATAAAAGAATTGTCTGTATAAACACATGTCAGTAGTTTGCAAAGTCTGGTAACCTCGCATGAATAATACAATTGCATAAAATGTAAATAAAATCACTAAGATGTAGTACAGAAATACGTCACACATTTCCTGTTAGATTTTTTAAAGTTCAAGCTTGTTGTATCTGAGTTATTTTAGATGACAGCAATCCTTTTTACCCCTCGGCCAAGGAGTACAAACAATCCAAGGAGTTCCAAACAATCTAATCTAAATTATCGGGTAGTCATTTTGTTGTCTGTCTGTCCGTCTGTCTGTCCATTCAATGACATAATCGCATTTTCTGAAAAATGCATTGAGATATCTGCACCAAATTTATACTGTGGGTACATCTTGGCATGAAGCAGAAACCTGTTGAAAATAGGTGACCTTAAACTACTTTTTCAATATTAAATGGCCTTGTGCAGTTATAATATCTGAGTATTTGCAAATATAAATATGTATGTAATAAGTTTTACACAAACACAATCTAATCTAAATTATCGGGTAGTAACTTTCAACAGAATCTTGCACTATATATGGCCGAGGGGGATTAAAAGTGTGCAGTATGTTATGTTTTGTTATTAATGAGTAGATTTGATCATTTAGAGAACTGTTCCTCATGTGGTGTGAAGATGGAATGTTGTGTCTGTGCAGGTCGTTGAAAAACCCTCCCAGCTGGATGCTCCTGAACAAATTAACTCTGACACAGAGAAGACCCTCATCGAGAGGATCAAGTCCCTCAAACAAGAAAAGTGGGCAGAGAGTCCTAATTTCATTCTTTTCCCAACGTTTATTTAACAGGGCCCTGGTTTGAGCAGTTTCTATGTTGTTTTTCAGGGAGGACTTGGCCTGCAGGTTACCAGATCTAGAACAGGAGACCTCTGACACTGATAACTTGGACTCTGCATCGTCCATGAGCACAGAGAGCCTAGAAGATCGCCTGGGGAGCCTGGATTCGGAAGGTCAGTAGAGAGGTAAGGTACGCCCACCTTCCTCTGGGTTTCAGGAAGCAGTGAGTTCAGGAACTGTTCTGTGGCTTGAAAAAGATGGATGTGTGACAGAAGCATCCTACTGACATGAAAACCGTAAAAGTCCAAATATTTTCATAATGGGAATGATAGTGGAACCTTAGTGTGCACGTGTATTTCTACTTGCAACTGTGAATATTCTGCAAATAAATAATGTACTAATTACTTGATATAATTGTATCTTTAATTTATTGAAGCTAATTGACAATTGAATATCCCTTAGAGAATGACGTTTTTCTCACATCTCATGTAAATGTAGTGAATGTCAAAACAAAGCAGGAATTTGGGGGTTGACAATAATTGTGAACTGTAAACTGAAACAAAATATTTGACCAAAACAATGTTTCTAATACCAGGAAAGACAATCAAGCGTTTGAAAACCCACAAGCCTGAGTGTCCACACAAACCCCCTGACCTGGCTCAGAGAGTCAGAAGCCTGATGGCTCAAACCGACAACGAACACAGAGTGTTTTTACCACCTGAACCTGTGCCAGGACAGAAAACTGAGAACACCTTAAAACCGGAGGTCACCAACAGCGGGAGCTTTGACGACCTGGACATCCCTTACATCGATGAGGATGACAATCTAACCTGTTTATAACCATAGATTACTACTTTTTCCCCCATGTTGAAATAACTGGGAGTAGTCTCAAATATGTGATCATGGAAAAGTTATTGCAATGACAATTGTGCACTTTGCTGTCGAGACTTTTCTGTTTTGTAATGCTGCTATGTAAAACATCTTTTACATGTATTTAATAGTAGACGATACACTGTTCCTTCAGAGTTTTAACTCATCTGAAGAAACACCAACAACTTTAATTACTCAGCATCTTCATATAAATACACTATGTTTTTTGTTTGTTTGTTTTTTGAATGTACAGTGCACACGTAAATTGGTTATCTAGGTTTTTGGGTCTGTCCAGTTAACATGTGGCAAGCTGTATCTTATTTGTAGCGGTAAAAAACAACATTGCAAGGAGCGATTGAGGAAATGAGTGCATCCTCTACCAGTACACTCAACCTCTGTGGTACTAATGGGAATTTATGTAGTATGTGGAAGAAATGTCTGGTAATTGTACCAAAATGTTCTACCATTGTATAGAAAATGATTATGTTTTGGGGGTCAGCTGAATTTATATTTTTGCTTTATTATTCATTGCTATGAATGACCATTGTTTAAATATATCTGAAAAAAGGTCATATTGCTGCCTTTAAGACTGACTGAAAATATTTCTATCCTCTGCAGTGTTTTATTGCTAAGCTGTTAATGTTCGTTGTTACTTTTTTTGTGTGCATGTTTTTCATTTGCATGCCTGTACATTTTAAGAGGTAGTAGTGATGCATTTTGAATTTGTCACAAATTAAAATAAACTGTTTTTGATTTTCTGTCACTGTTAACAACAACAACAACAACAAGAATACGCAGTTTCAGCAATAGGAACAAAAAGCATGCTTACAATATATGCATTCATGGCCCAAGAATTATTTTACAATTGCTGGAAAACACTTTTACTTAGAAATTACTCTCTAGCTTATTAAAAATAAGAAGCTTCCATTCATTGTGCGGCAGCTCCCCAAATTTGTATATCCCACCTGCTCCAGAGGCCGGGGTATATAGATGTACCAGGAACCATCCAAGATTTTTGTCCAACCAATTTCTCTGACACTATTCACTCGATTCTTTTTGAATTTCACATACGTTATTTACATGTGCCTTTCTCCCAGTTTTTGCATTTTTATTTACAACTTTTTAACTTTTTATTTATTTTAAGATTTAAAGTAAAAACTCAAAGTTAATTCCTGGGTAGGCAGTGAGCAGGAGGAGCAAAGTGTTGTGCAACCGTGCACAGGGTATTGGTAAGATCTGCATATTTTTTCACTTGATTTTTTTTCTACATAACTCTTGAAACATTCAAGGTTCCAGTAAAAAAGTTATATTAATAGAATGTAACAATGTTGTAACCTCTGACCGGTCTCCAGCACAAATGGTTTCCCTTTTTATAATTTTACATAACAATTGTATTTATCAGAAACTTATTTTGAAATATCATACTTCTACCTATACTTCATACATAACCTGCTAGGTTAAGTTTATGTTTAGGAAAAAAGTGCAGGGGTAATTATTACAGATTTGTTATATTCTAAATATTTCAACCGGAGGCAAAAAATACAGAATATTGACATCCCACGATGTCCACTAATATATAGATTTGCGTTATACCGTTACTCTATTGAGTTGAAGTGGTTTGTGGAAGCAGCTGTACATCTTGTACACTTTTCTTCCTAAACACTACCACACACCATATAAGGAGTTCCTCTTTGTCACAGCGATCCCGCGATGTGCCGTTCACTAATAACGTTTAGAGTATCAGTAGCACCAACGTTTATCTCAACCAATTGGAAACAGGTCTGTGTTTGCTTTTCATTCACACAACCAATCTTTGAGCCTCTTCCTGTGGGAGGGGCGGGTCAATATTTAGTTCAGGAAGACGGGTTTGACGCGAGGTGGAGATGAGAAATCATCATTTAGCCCGCTGTTAGCAGCCTGGAGCCGACTAGCGAGGTGTTGTGAGATTAGTTGCCAAAATTTGTAGATTATTTTATTTTTGGTAGGCGCAACGATGGCCCTCTGACACTAAGAATGGACATAAGTTAACAATGACGGGGGAGAAGAAGAAGAAGAAGCGGCTGAACCGCAGCATTCTTCTTGCAAAGAAAATTATAATAAAAGATGGAGGAAGTGTGAGTTAAATATTTATTTATCTTCGTTAAGTTAGCTTGCCATTGAGCTAGACTGAGCCGCTGGGGTCCATTAGTAGACTTGTGTTTTTCTAATCAAATTCAGTGGTCTGAGCAGAATCTGCATTGTCTTTTTTCTGGCGATTTGATCCAGGAGATAGTTTTAACCGTTAGCTGGGTGGTGAAGGGAGCGCCTAGCTGTGTGGCTAGTGGAGCTAGCTAAAAACTAGCCATGGCCACTGTTAGCGGCCTACGTTGGCTAGTCGTTTACACGTCAGCCCAGGTAACGCTAGCAGGCTAACGTTAGCGTAAGCGTTTAATCAACTCTTTTTGCTCCAACTCTACTATACTGTTGATTGCATAGCAAATCTAACCACCAACCCACTATGAACTTAACCTGATATTTGTTAAAATTTGTCTCATAGTGTGCCGCTGAGAAGCAATTGGATGCTAGCTTAACATTACCCCAGTATGTATATGTGTTTAATTGGGTTTATTTTTATCCCGTTGTAAGAAGCAGACGTCTTTCACTCGCTCTAAGTTACTTTTACGCTACATTGTTAGTTATTTACCCTAAAGGAAATATAAGACAACTTGTGGTAAGTAGTCTGAGACGATGATATGGTCAAGGAAACGAGACGTTTTCTAAAGAGTTGTTAGTAATGGCTAGCAAAACGACTGAGTAAACATGTCAGGTACATAAAAACAAACAGTGCCTCTGCTAAAGTTAAGGTCATCTCATAAGTCTGTTAGCTGTACAAACTATAGCGCTAATATGTCGTTTTAGATCAGTCTGTTTCCCCCCGTCTTTGATCATTAATTTCACAGACGCATTTTTGTTAACATGTCATCCCATTAAGTTTCTCTTTGATCGAAACAACAAATTTCCTCAGTATGAAATTTAAGGAGGTAAATAGCCAGTGATGTGATTATGAGTTCAGTTGGCTGGGTCATTTACAAGATGGAATACGATTGTTCCAAATTAGGCTGTTGACAAAGAGTGGATATGATGGCATTGTTGTAAATACTGTAATGCTGGTTATGTAATCATTTGAACAACTATGCCAAACATGCTGGAATTCCATATGGAGTCAAAAGTCAATATTAAGCCTGTGATGGCCCTGGCATCTTCATGAAAGCGCTAGTGGCTGTAAATATCCTAAACCCCTTACATGAAGTGGTGCTCCTCCAGTGAGGACTTTACTTCAGATTGTTGTTATTGCTTTCTAGTGCTGTGTTATTGATGGTAGGTCTGACCACTCAGCCATTAAGACTTCAACTTCAGCATTCTAGCCCTCCTTTCAGTCAGCCGCTTCATTTTACAGGATTAGTTGCTCATTGGTCAGTAGCAAAATGTGAATGCTTTAAATGCAGAAATGGGAATCATAATAGTGGTTAGGACTCAGTAGTATGCTCCTTGTTTTATGTCTCTCAAACAGGTGGGTGTGGTTGTCAACTGAGAAGGTGTGAAGTGTGTCAGATTTGGTACTTAAACCTCAACGTGGTCATATGTAGGGATGCAAACCTTTTCTGTTATTCCCTTTCTTTGTGGAGAAATGCTAACCACTCACTAATATAGTTGTTGCTGGTTTTTAAGTGGTTTCTGACTGAACAGCACAGAAAGCATTCTGTATCTAACTACCCACTAGGGAGTTCACCTGAAGGCTACATACCTTCACATTTCTCAATAGTAACCATGATATTGCGATGATAGTTCTGCATGTTGTGTAACATTACATTAAGGTCATGGTGGTTGGATGGTGGTCATATGCAAAAATATTTAATCAACAGGTATTTAAACAGGTTTTTACACTACCCTTACCTGTTAATTAAAAGAAAATCTGGAAACCCTCGCAGCACTGAAGCATTAGTCTATTGGTATTCATATCAGTATTTTTGCTTAATTTTATGAAGAATTTACAGGTGGATGGATTTGAGGTACACAAATTTGAGAAAACTGGAACAGATAATAAACAATGCCCAAGAAATGAGGGGCAACACTTTCTAAAGAAGTCCCCCCACAACCACAATGGTGATGCCATTTAATTTGGGAAAAGTGTGGTGCTCTCTGATTAATCTCATTGATTTCATATTCATTTGGCTTAAGTGGTGCTCAGAGTAACTGGAGTTCTGCATTCTGGATAATATGATTCTTGCTCCATCTCTGAAACATTACAATGTTTGACTTGTATTGATACACTGTGACATGTTTTACCTTGTATCAATAATTACTGCTCCATGTTAGTTGTGTTACATTCAGTATTCGTATTGTTTGAGATTATTTTTGTATTGTTACATTACCTAGCTTACAAACTAGCTGAAACACCATAATTATTGTTTCCACATCATTTTCCGTTGACTGATTGATTCTGTTAAATAAAATCGTACTGTTGCATGATCCCACTCTTATTGTGAGATGAGTTGAGTGGAGAACGAGTGCAACGGTAGATTATTTTATTCAGTTTCAGTTAACTACAGACAAACGGCGGTAGATCAAAGTTAACAGAACAAACAATAATGTTATTCTTCGCAAATATTTGTATGACTTATTGCCAACTTGAATATCAATATAGCTATAACTCTCCTCTATGTTCTTATGTTGGGAAATAAAAGATTGTTTCTAAAAACTACCATCATCCTCACTTCCTGCAGTGCTGACATAAAAGAAGGGGGGCTTCCTGTAACAGCCACTAACTAGAATTATAATAACGTTCATACATTGTTAACTTGGCCTACTTTACAGCCTCCACAACTGTCACATCTTACTGCAGGTCAGATGTTTCCTCATTTCATACTGTATAGCCCTACTTCACAGTGGAAGTGTAAAACTCAGCCTGTTCCTACTGTGGGCTGTCCCACAGAATCAGCTGATGCACAATCTGACATTAAATGAAAGCTGCAATAAGTAGCTGAAATAGATTCCACTTTAGAGCTCTTGTTGTAAATGTGTTACCGTTTGCACATGCTTTGTTGCATGCAAACGTCTTGGTCACCTCTCTTCTAACCACCTCTCTTTGTGTGTCCATATGCAGCCACAGGGGATTGGTGAGCCCAGTGTTTACCATGCTGTGGTGGTCATCTTCCTGGAGTTTTTTGCATGGGGTCTCCTCACCACCCCAATGCTTACGGTAAGCTTGCATACACACTGTCTCACACCGACACACTCTTCTGTTAACTGACATAATGGTATAATATATTCATACGCCCACATCTGTCTTCGGTGGAGCCAGAGAGTGGCATTTCCCATTGACTGAAATCACACAAGGTCCATCACTGTCTCTGAATAATTGAATCCCTAATCAAATGAGCGTGGCCCTGAGTGATGCAGATTTGTGTTTTTGTTCTCTGTGCATATGTGTGTGTTGGCAGATGTTTTGCCTGGTGCTACTGGGCTGAGAAATATGAAAAGGGCATCAAACAGTTGTATTGTCTGAGCACCAGTTCTTTGTTGAGAAGGCTTATCAAGGGGTCACTGGTTTGTGTTTTCAGGCCGCAGCACAGAGCAGGCCCGGCAAACCACACCACACATTGACCACAGCACACAACAATCCACAAACAAGTGGTGTGGCTAATGTATTTACTACAGGCAATTCTAAAACATTACTTTGAGAGTTTTCATTCCAAATTGTAACGTGAAAACCACAGAAATGTACTAGTTAATATTTTTAAGATGGATAATTTGTTCCTTTAGCAAGAGAATTATTTTTGTTTTTGGGCTAGGCATACAACTTTAATGCCACTAAGTGAATTGCTTATTTATTATTGAATTTAAAAAAAAAAAAAAAGCTTTGCATCGTTTGATACCAAATTTCAATACCTAAGGAGCAAATCTCATCACAGTCATAGTGTAAATGCAACACTTGAATTATGAGACTGATGCATCATTGGTTGTTGTTAGCAGTACTGTTGCTAGGCCAGTGAGTACATTTAAGTTAATTTATACTGATTCTTCAGTCTGTCGGCTCCAAAAGTGTTTGTCTGCTTGAATTGTTTTGTTGCTACAGATGAAAAGGAGTCATGATGGCTTAGGTGCAATAATCCTGGGTTTATGGGGTTTTTTGGGCCAGAGTTAAACAGTCTTAGAGATTTTTCTGAAATTATGGAGACTGTAAAATTGGTTTTGATTAATTGTGAAACTGTACTGAGACTGTTACATCAACATGATTAATGGAAAACAAAACCAAATGAGTAGGCCTTTCTCTTTTAACCCGTAGTATGCAACCTATTCTGTTTGTGCCATTAAAGTGTTGAACTTGGATGCCCAGCCCTGTTGAACTCTAGCACTGACTTTGTTTTAACAATTTGTCTTTTTCTGGCAATAGCTATTTGACTTGATAGCCCCATTTTATTGAATTCCTTTTCAGTTTTATTTACATGCATGTTGTTCTTCACCAGCTTAAATTGTTTTGAGTAGAAACTGGTGTCAAACGATGAGTCAACATCTGTGAGCCACATGACATGAAACAGAGGGCCTTCTGCAACGCTTGTTTTCCAGGAGCCTCTTGTTTGAAGAGAGGTGTTTGGATGTCAAACTGTTAAGTATTAATTACAATGGGTGGAGGCAGCATTTGCATTTCGAACTAATCAGAGGGCGTCTGAAGATGAGAGGGACTGCTTTACTGCCTTCAATGAGCACCCTGCCTCATTAGTATCCAGCAGAAATAGTCCTCACTGAGCATTCACAGTCTGCGTTGGGTAACTGACTCCCAGAGGAAGACAAGAATTCGGAGCCATGCCATCAGCTGCACTCGCTCATGCCCCCGAACAATACCCAGATCCTGTTGTTCAGTCTCAGTCAAGTGTCATACATCCTAAATTAAACTGAATTTTCATGTTTCCACTCCAGAGTCAATGACACTTGTGCTCAGTGCTTACCACTGACAGACATGGACTTCGAACTCACCGTCCAGTAAATGTGGATGTGGATTTTAATGAACTAAAACCCCTCTCCCTTCTGCATTTCCATGACCACCAATAAGGAATTTAGAGAACGTAATTTCTGACTGTTTTTCCCAAAACATGAAGATTTATTTGTTTTTATAACATCCTAATAATACAGGGCCAGTTAAGTTGTTTGTTTGTTTGGGTTTTTTTTTAAAGTATATTACAAGCTGGGATAGGAGGGGAATCTTGCCAGAAAAAAGTCAAAGAATAAAATCATAACCCATACTGGCTTTTCTTTGACTTAACCAAACATTTTTGTGCTTAGGTTACACTTATCGTCAGGTGCAGGTCTGCTCTGTGTTTGAAAAGTCAGAACTAAACATGGAGAATCAGTGTTCAGTTTCTATGCTCCGTATATTTGGAACAAACTTCCAGAAAATATCAGGTCTG
>JAPTGW010000010.1:25325028-25337014 GCA_029814545.1 Apogonichthyoides opercularis
AAGACAACCTGTAAAACTGAATCATCAGTAACATTTAAGATAGAAGGAAAACAATGTATACAACTCAACACCTCTGAAGTGACAACACAACAGACCATCAGAATAGGGATTCAACTTACTTTGTTATTAGTTGATAATGATTTCATTACTTCTTTGATATAATCGAAGACAAGAAAAAATGTTAATCTAATTTCTGTCAATATCTTCAAATATCTGTTTTTTCATCAACCAACCCAAAAATAAAAAGAAACCAAGTTTACTATGAGATAAAATAAAACACTAGACTGCATCTTTATATTTTGAGCAAATGCAATATGTAACAAATGTAATTTTCCTTTGAAAAAAAACAACAACTATGACTTATGATTAAACCAATTCCCTACAGGTTGCAGACACTTACTAGTAATGTACTTTAAGGTTCACTGCAGAATATCCACATATGCTTGTGTCCTTACATCAGGTTTGTGTTTAAGTTTGGGAGGTGGTCCTTTGTTGGTGTTGGCCAACTATTTCTGAGCTCACGACTGACTCCATGAAAGCCTCCATCCTGGTCATTATATAAAAACACAGGTTGTTCTTTTCCTCAGTAAAGCACAGAGTTCTTTGAGATGTTTTTAAATCTTTTTAACAAATGATCCGAGTGAACTGTCATGTTAACATGAGTTAGGTTCATCTACAGTTTGCCAACAATTAAGTGAAACTAAAAAACAGACAGTTTTACCTTCAGTGGTAAGTTTGAAGCTTGACTAACAGCAACAAAAAAAATAAATTAGAAAATGGATCAAATAAAATATTTGTGCCTATTAAGACCTTACTCAAATTTAATTAACTCTAATATTGATAAAATTGGGTTTATGACACTTCAAGAACTTTCGATACCCTGTGGACACTTTAGTGTAGAGAAGTGTTTTGTCCATTCAAATCAAATACTCTAAATACTAAACAAACTCCTGTTTTGAACAGAGGGTCACACCAAACCATGACAATTTTTTCCACAAGGAAATGCATGACACGTCAGGTTTCAAATGTTTAACTTTGAACAGCTCTAAGGTGCAATAAAATAAGATTTGTCATATCTTCAGCTGCTGAATGAGATATTACACATTTAGAAATTGACATTATTACAACTATGAAAGATGTAGCTTTACTGGGAAATTATTGGAGTCAAGGCCAATCCTCCCCTATAAATGTCTTGTAAGTACAAGATCAAATATGCCAGCTGTTTTTCTAAGTTGTGGCATATTAACAGCACAGTGCAGTAGATTCCTGCTATTAAGGACTGTAAATAGAGTGAAATTGAGTAGAGAATGAGCCTGAAAACCACAAACTTCCCTCATGTGATTGTGCGATGTGTATCCTGTAGAGAAATGGCTCTGGACCAAAGATCGTTTGGTGATTCACTTGCCCACCAGCTGAACTCGCGTACACATTATTCCCTCTGCTGGTTAGGATCACAACCCTATTTTATTTAAAAATAAAACTCACAAACTCATCCTTTTCTTAAATATAGGACAGCTGTTACTTTGAAAGCCCATGTGAAGCAGTACAGTGTGGCCAGTGCAGGCTTTACTACCAGCCTTCATTCACCAGGAATCATATGAGGCTTTTCCACTTGTAAAGGCCAGTGTTTTGCTGTGAGGTAATTATTACCTCTGAAGTGTGAGAGCACAATAACAAGCCCATTTCCTTTTAACAGGGCCACGGTGTCAAGGGTAAAGATCTGATACAACAGGACACTGCTGTGGTCAAAGTGAAAGAGCGTGGGTGTGCCAGATTTGCGCTCCGTTTCAAGCTGAATTTTCAAAAATGAACCTGTCAGCCAGGATTAACAGCAATTGTTGAGGGTGACAAGTGTGCAAATCATTCTTTTGTAAATGTGTCAAACATGCTCATATCTGTGGTAAGAGATGGCAGCATCTTCTGGAGAGGCTGTGAGGTGGCACTTTCATCATCTACAATGGCTCTCCTCGTTAGGAGGTGTAAGTCAACAATGTCTGGTTGCTGGACTGTGGAGTGACTCACTATGACACTCAACAACAACAGGCTGTCAACAGCCACCTCCTGCTGTTTGATACTCTTTATAAAAGTGAGGCCTGTTAACAAAGCTGCAATTTGCTCAAGTTGACCACAACACACAAACCTGAGGTGAACCGAGGAAGAGTGACCTCAGACCACAGAGGGCATGAAAATATGAAACTATTTGCACTATTGTTTTTATTTTTATATCCATAAACCGTTCTTTCCCAAATGACTAGGAAGACACAGGTGATTTTATATCGCCAGATTGTGGTCATTCTGATTTATGTTTCATTATAATAACTGTTTGATTATGAAAGAACAGAGTACATTCTGTTTGTTTGACTGATGAGAGAAGAAAAACCTGTTAGAGCCAGAACAACTTATGACAATTACTGAACTACTCAGATAATCAATAATCACTCTGAATTGTTTTGCCAGAAAAGAGCCAAATTTCTCTGATTTCAGTGTCTTAAATGTTGTTTTCTGGTTTCTTTCTTCCACTGACAATACTCAATTTTCTTTGGATTAGAAACAAGACCTTTGAGAACATCATTTTCTGACATTCTTCAAACTGTTCATTAACCGTTAATGTCAAATTAATACATTAACTTGGTATCATTCATAAAGTCTTTAAGTGTACCATCTGGGATTATAATGACCACACAAGCATTTTTCAGTCTGTGAATCAAGACACAACTGAAATATACAGAAAATATATAAACACCATTACATTTTAGATAAGAAAAACACAGAGCACAGTGGCATGTTATTTAGTGTGAACTCGCTTTGTCACACTTGTCTTAAACTCTTTTCTGGAGTATCTACAAGTTTAAAGCATAGACCTCATGAAAGTTGTGAATAATTTCAGTCCAACTCTGTTGGGTCTGTTTGTAATATTTGGAGGCAACTGCCCGTTTTAGCACCTATCTGTGTCCTGTCAGACCAACACTGAGTGTTGAGCTGAAGGTTTCTGTACCAACAACACAATCAGGTTTCCTAAGAGATGGCTCACTTCTCTTTTGACACTAAAATAAACATGTGTTCATGGGTTGCTATTTTGGAAACCTGGCTGTTCATGTATGGAAGACTGACATATTGTCTGTCAGGACAGCTTTGTTTTTACCATAATAGTTTTTAGCTGCTTTTCAAGCAGCAATTTAACAATATCTGTGGTAAAATGTTAAACAGCTAAATGTGGGCCACAAGTGTTTGATTTGTCTTTTTAATTTAGCCAGCAATAGATAACTGAAAAGCTAGTCAAATAGTTTGCTTAAAAAATTTTTTAGCTTGTGAAAAAAACCTTCCTTCCTTTTTTCATGATTCTTCAAGGACCAATTATAGAATTTCTGTGAACGCTCACAGTAACTCACCACTCACTTTTTCCTACAAATGTAATAATATAGATCCCCAATTACATAAAAACGCACTGCTATAAGTGAAATTAAAATTAACAAAATTACACAGTTGTATGTGAATCTCCTCAAAACTCTGTAGTTGACTTAAACAGTAGATAATTAATGTTTTCTATAGGTTTTAACATTTTTTGCAACAGGAAAAACACCTAATTTCACCAAAAGCTGAGATCCCTACATCCCTAAGAGTTCAATTCCATGACTTTTCCAAAATTTTCAACAACTGAGGTAATTTTTCCAGGTTCTTCATAGCCATGTGAACCTGGTAGAACTCTGCACAACCTGCAACATTTTTATGACACTGATCCAGATGCTTAGCTCCCATTGAGTATCAAAAAATACCCAGTATCACATCATACCAAATTTGAATTTTATCAGCTTCATCGCATGAAGCATGCATTTAATTTTTTTTAATTATATTAATATAGCAAGCTTTGAGGTATCTTAAGTTTTATTTTCCTATGTTAGTGTATATATTAAAATGCTAATGATCTGGGGAAATAAGTAAAGATTTGTAATTCAATTAAAAAGCAGTTTTGAAGCAATGTTATTAATATTGAAAATGTCTAGTCTCTACATGCAATGGTTATGTACCAACAGTAGTTTTAACTTTGTTTTAGTCATCTTAAAAAGAGTAAACCTTTAGGTAGTTTTTATGGCCCAGTCCTGCACTGCACTCACATCTGAGCAAATTGCTGTGCTTTAACATATTTAGTTTGCTTCTATGTCATGGCATTTCACACTTGCCACTAAATATAAGCTTCCATTATTAAATGAATTTTTCCATCAAGCTGAGCTGGAAACTTCCCAACAAGTAGCTCAGAAAGATTTCCTGACTTCGACGCGGGTCAGTCGAGCTTATGAAACTGAGCAGTGTGAGGCCCAGGTTTCACTCTTCCCTTCTGTGGTTCACTCTCAAGTCTGAGAGGCGAGCGAGAGGAGACTGAGTGGAGGAGGAGGACGAGGAAGGGGGTAGGAGAGGGAGGTTACAGTGAAATTACACAACTTGCTTTTGAGCTACGTCTTAAAATTCTCGCTTAAACTGGTCTGATGACATCGCTCCATTTGCACCTCCTCGTCTCGCCAAAATCTCATGAAAGGTGAGAGCTAGCCTGTGCTTTTTCCTTTCGAGATCGTCTTATATGAAACTACGGCCGTCTAATGACACTTTTATAAGCTGCCTGGGGCTATGAACTGCATGCATATATAGTGGACATACGCCTGTAAAGAAGGAGGAGCTAATGCTGATCTGTCCGTAGAAGAAAACTGTTTAGTGTGCATTTGTCGAACTGATTCCAAATGGGCTGAGGCAAACTTCTCACAAAGAAACGAAAAAAAAAACATACTTTATTGCAGCAGGCTTTTTGTAGTGTGCAGAAGAAAATGCGTGTTTTAAGGTGTATTATGCCATAGGATTTCTTTGTTACCAAACATATTAAAGATAGATTATAATAACACTTAAAAATACATTTTAATTGTCTACAACAAAAGTTGCAAAATCAGTTTTCCTTGTCCAACTGGCTGGCCAGTGATAATATTATTATACTGGGAATTCCAGCATATAAAAGTCAAAACAAAGTAATGACAAAATGACTAAACACAAACCAACAAAAACTCAAAGCAATGCCAAGCACTATTACAAAACGTCCCAACAGAGAAACCACATGAAGAGCTGTTTATAGATAAACAGGTAGGTAGTGCAGAAATCAATTGTGAGATAAAATAAATCTTGACCGAAATGCACTGTGCAAGGAGTTTGGCAGACTATTTGAGTCTCCAAAAGGCATGTTAAGAGAAGTTTAAACAAGCACGTAGCTCCACAGGTTTGCTTTACATTTCCTCATAAGTTTAACTAATATTTACTTATAGTAACAGATTCTGACTGAGTAAAGTGAGACTGTGTGTGTGAAAGAAATGTCCAAATGTCTCCAGGCGAATGCAAATGTGTTCATTCATTCTTATCAGCCAGAGTTTCTTGGCTGCTGAATATGAAGGGATTGTCAGGAGATGTAAAGAGGGCTTATTGTTGCATTCCTGCACCGACCACAGCAGTAAGCCACAGCTTTTTCTATTCGACCATAAACAAGCAATTAATTCTTCTGAATTCTTAGACTACTTATGTGGAACAAAACATTTTGTTTACAGTTCCTGCAGGCACACATAGGCCCGATAAGTGCTAACCTTTGTCCCCTTCAATGCGGTAACTGTCTACAGCAGCAACTGTTGCTGCCTATTTCCCTTAATCAAATCAGCATCACTAGAAAAACAAACCTAAAATCTGCAGAATATCACAAACAATGAACAAATATGGAATGTGTGCAAATAAAGACGTGTTTTTAGGTGTTGATCGGCTAGATTTTTAAGTTTCCGTTTTTATTAAATTCTTTAAGTTCAATTTTAACTGCAGAAACACAGAATTAAAAAAAAAAAATCAAAATTATACTGCGGATCACTTATCTTTAAGGATATTATCAAAATACTTACATTGTGAGCACATTTCATTTATTTTTCCAATAATAATAATAATAATAATAATAATAATAATAATAATAATAATAATAATTATTATTATTATTATTATTATTATTATTATTATTATTATTATTATTATTGGAAAAATAAATGAAATGTGCTCACAATGTAAGTATTTTGATAATATCCTTAAAGATAAGTGATCCGCAGTATAATTTTGATTTTTTTTTTTTAATTCTGTGTTTCTGCAGTTAAAATTGAACTTAAAGAATTTAATAAAAACGGAAACTTAAAAATCTAGCCGATCAACACCTAAAAACACGTCTTTATTTGCACACATTCCATATTTGTTCATTGTTTGTGATATTCTGCAGATTTTAGGTTTGTTTTTCTAGTGATGCTGATTTGATTAAGGGAAATAGGCAGCAACAGTTGCTGCTGTAGACAGTTACCGCATTGAAGGGGACAAAGGTTAGCACTTATCGGGCCTATGTGTGCCTGCAGGAACTGTAAACAAAATGTTTTGTTCCACATAAGTAGTCTAAGAATTCAGAAGAATTAATTGCTTGTTTATGGTCGAATAGAAAAAGCTGTGGCTTACTGCTGTGGTCGGTGCAGGAATGCAACAATAAGCCCTCTTTACATCTCCTGACAATCCCTTCATATTCAGCAGCCAAGAAACTCTGGCTGATAAGAATGAATGAACACATTTGCATTCGCCTGGAGACATTTGGACATTTCTTTCACACACACAGTCTCACTTTACTCAGTCAGAATCTGTTACTATAAGTAAATATTAGTTAAACTTATGAGGAAATGTAAAGCAAACCTGTGGAGCTACGTGCTTGTTTAAACTTCTCTTAACATGCCTTTTGGAGACTCAAATAGTCTGCCAAACTCCTTGCACAGTGCATTTCGGTCAAGATTTATTTTATCTCACAATTGATTTCTGCACTACCTACCTGTTTATCTATAAACAGCTCTTCATGTGGTTTCTCTGTTGGGACGTTTTGTAATAGTGCTTGGCATTGCTTTGAGTTTTTGTTGGTTTGTGTTTAGTCATTTTGTCATTACTTTGTTTTGACTTTTATATGCTGGAATTCCCAGTATAATAATATTATCACTGGCCAGCCAGTTGGACAAGGAAAACTGATTTTGCAACTTTTGTTGTAGACAATTAAAATGTATTTTTAAGTGTTATTATAATCTATCTTTAATATGTTTGGTAACAAAGAAATCCTATGGCATAATACACCTTAAAACACGCATTTTCTTCTGCACACTACAAAAAGCCTGCTGCAATAAAGTATGTTTTTTTTTTCGTTTCTTTGTGAGAAGTTTGCCTCAGCCCATTTGGAATCAGTTCGACAAATGCACACTAAACAGTTTTCTTCTACGGACAGATCAGCATTAGCTCCTCCTTCTTTACAGGCGTATGTCCACTATATATGCATGCAGTTCATAGCCCCAGGCAGCTTATAAAAGTGTCATTAGACGGCCGTAGTTTCATATAAGACGATCTCGAAAGGAAAAAGCACAGGCTAGCTCTCACCTTTCATGAGATTTTGGCGAGACGAGGAGGTGCAAATGGAGCGATGTCATCAGACCAGTTTAAGCGAGAATTTTAAGACGTAGCTCAAAAGCAAGTTGTGTAATTTCACTGTAACCTCCCTCTCCTACCCCCTTCCTCGTCCTCCTCCTCCACTCAGTCTCCTCTCGCTCGCCTCTCAGACTTGAGAGTGAACCACAGAAGGGAAGAGTGAAACCTGGGCCTCACACTGCTCAGTTTCATAAGCTCGACTGACCCGCGTCGAAGTCAGGAAATCTTTCTGAGCTACTTGTTGGGAAGTTTCCAGCTCAGCTTGATGGAAAAATTCATTTAATAATGGAAGCTTATATTTAGTGGCAAGTGTGAAATGCCATGACATAGAAGCAAACTAAATATGTTAAAGCACAGCAATTTGCTCAGATGTGAGTGCAGTGCAGGACTGGGCCATAAAAACTACCTAAAGGTTTACTCTTTTTAAGATGACTAAAACAAAGTTAAAACTACTGTTGGTACATAACCATTGCATGTAGAGACTAGACATTTTCAATATTAATAACATTGCTTCAAAACTGCTTTTTAATTGAATTACAAATCTTTACTTATTTCCCCAGATCATTAGCATTTTAATATATACACTAACATAGGAAAATAAAACTTAAGATACCTCAAAGCTTGCTATATTAATATAATTAAAAAAAATTAAATGCATGCTTCATGCGATGAAGCTGATAAAATTCAAATTTGGTATGATGTGATACTGGGTATTTTTTGATACTCAATGGGAGCTAAGCATCTGGATCAGTGTCATAAAAATGTTGCAGGTTGTGCAGAGTTCTACCAGGTTCACATGGCTATGAAGAACCTGGAAAAATTACCTCAGTTGTTGAAAATTTTGGAAAAGTCATGGAATTGAACTCTTAGGGATGTAGGGATCTCAGCTTTTGGTGAAATTAGGTGTTTTTCCTGTTGCAAAAAATGTTAAAACCTATAGAAAACATTAATTATCTACTGTTTAAGTCAACTACAGAGTTTTGAGGAGATTCACATACAACTGTGTAATTTTGTTAATTTTAATTTCACTTATAGCAGTGCGTTTTTATGTAATTGGGGATCTATATTATTACATTTGTAGGAAAAAGTGAGTGGTGAGTTACTGTGAGCGTTCACAGAAATTCTATAATTGGTCCTTGAAGAATCATGAAAAAAGGAAGGAAGGTTTTTTTCACAAGCTAAAAAATTTTTTAAGCAAACTATTTGACTAGCTTTTCAGTTATCTATTGCTGGCTAAATTAAAAAGACAAATCAAACACTTGTGGCCCACATTTAGCTGTTTAACATTTTACCACAGATATTGTTAAATTGCTGCTTGAAAAGCAGCTAAAAACTATTATGGTAAAAACAAAGCTGTCCTGACAGACAATATGTCAGTCTTCCATACATGAACAGCCAGGTTTCCAAAATAGCAACCCATGAACACATGTTTATTTTAGTGTCAAAAGAGAAGTGAGCCATCTCTTAGGAAACCTGATTGTGTTGTTGGTACAGAAACCTTCAGCTCAACACTCAGTGTTGGTCTGACAGGACACAGATAGGTGCTAAAACGGGCAGTTGCCTCCAAATATTACAAACAGACCCAACAGAGTTGGACTGAAATTATTCACAACTTTCATGAGGTCTATGCTTTAAACTTGTAGATACTCCAGAAAAGAGTTTAAGACAAGTGTGACAAAGCGAGTTCACACTAAATAACATGCCACTGTGCTCTGTGTTTTTCTTATCTAAAATGTAATGGTGTTTATATATTTTCTGTATATTTCAGTTGTGTCTTGATTCACAGACTGAAAAATGCTTGTGTGGTCATTATAATCCCAGATGGTACACTTAAAGACTTTATGAATGATACCAAGTTAATGTATTAATTTGACATTAACGGTTAATGAACAGTTTGAAGAATGTCAGAAAATGATGTTCTCAAAGGTCTTGTTTCTAATCCAAAGAAAATTGAGTATTGTCAGTGGAAGAAAGAAACCAGAAAACAACATTTAAGACACTGAAATCAGAGAAATTTGGCTCTTTTCTGGCAAAACAATTCAGAGTGATTATTGATTATCTGAGTAGTTCAGTAATTGTCATAAGTTGTTCTGGCTCTAACAGGTTTTTCTTCTCTCATCAGTCAAACAAACAGAATGTACTCTGTTCTTTCATAATCAAACAGTTATTATAATGAAACATAAATCAGAATGACCACAATCTGGCGATATAAAATCACCTGTGTCTTCCTAGTCATTTGGGAAAGAACGGTTTATGGATATAAAAATAAAAACAATAGTGCAAATAGTTTCATATTTTCATGCCCTCTGTGGTCTGAGGTCACTCTTCCTCGGTTCACCTCAGGTTTGTGTGTTGTGGTCAACTTGAGCAAATTGCAGCTTTGTTAACAGGCCTCACTTTTATAAAGAGTATCAAACAGCAGGAGGTGGCTGTTGACAGCCTGTTGTTGTTGAGTGTCATAGTGAGTCACTCCACAGTCCAGCAACCAGACATTGTTGACTTACACCTCCTAACGAGGAGAGCCATTGTAGATGATGAAAGTGCCACCTCACAGCCTCTCCAGAAGATGCTGCCATCTCTTACCACAGATATGAGCATGTTTGACACATTTACAAAAGAATGATTTGCACACTTGTCACCCTCAACAATTGCTGTTAATCCTGGCTGACAGGTTCATTTTTGAAAATTCAGCTTGAAACGGAGCGCAAATCTGGCACACCCACGCTCTTTCACTTTGACCACAGCAGTGTCCTGTTGTATCAGATCTTTACCCTTGACACCGTGGCCCTGTTAAAAGGAAATGGGCTTGTTATTGTGCTCTCACACTTCAGAGGTAATAATTACCTCACAGCAAAACACTGGCCTTTACAAGTGGAAAAGCCTCATATGATTCCTGGTGAATGAAGGCTGGTAGTAAAGCCTGCACTGGCCACACTGTACTGCTTCACATGGGCTTTCAAAGTAACAGCTGTCCTATATTTAAGAAAAGGATGAGTTTGTGAGTTTTATTTTTAAATAAAATAGGGTTGTGATCCTAACCAGCAGAGGGAATAATGTGTACGCGAGTTCAGCTGGTGGGCAAGTGAATCACCAAACGATCTTTGGTCCAGAGCCATTTCTCTACAGGATACACATCGCACAATCACATGAGGGAAGTTTGTGGTTTTCAGGCTCATTCTCTACTCAATTTCACTCTATTTACAGTCCTTAATAGCAGGAATCTACTGCACTGTGCTGTTAATATGCCACAACTTAGAAAAACAGCTGGCATATTTGATCTTGTACTTACAAGACATTTATAGGGGAGGATTGGCCTTGACTCCAATAATTTCCCAGTAAAGCTACATCTTTCATAGTTGTAATAATGTCAATTTCTAAATGTGTAATATCTCATTCAGCAGCTGAAGATATGACAAATCTTATTTTATTGCACCTTAGAGCTGTTCAAAGTTAAACATTTGAAACCTGACGTGTCATGCATTTCCTTGTGGAAAAAATTGTCATGGTTTGGTGTGACCCTCTGTTCAAAACAGGAGTTTGTTTAGTATTTAGAGTATTTGATTTGAATGGACAAAACACTTCTCTACACTAAAGTGTCCACAGGGTATCGAAAGTTCTTGAAGTGTCATAAACCCAATTTTATCAATATTAGAGTTAATTAAATTTGAGTAAGGTCTTAATAGGCACAAATATTTTATTTGATCCATTTTCTAATTTATTTTTTTTGTTGCTGTTAGTCAAGCTTCAAACTTACCACTGAAGGTAAAACTGTCTGTTTTTTAGTTTCACTTAATTGTTGGCAAACTGTAGATGAACCTAACTCATGTTAACATGACAGTTCACTCGGATCATTTGTTAAAAAGATTTAAAAACATCTCAAAGAACTCTGTGCTTTACTGAGGAAAAGAACAACCTGTGTTTTTATATAATGACCAGGATGGAGGCTTTCATGGAGTCAGTCGTGAGCTCAGAAATAGTTGGCCAACACCAACAAAGGACCACCTCCCAAACTTAAACACAAACCTGATGTAAGGACACAAGCATATGTGGATATTCTGCAGTGAACCTTAAAGTACATTACTAGTAAGTGTCTGCAACCTGTAGGGAATTGGTTTAATCATAAGTCATAGTTGTTGTTTTTTTTCAAAGGAAAATTACATTTGTTACATATTGCATTTGCTCAAAATATAAAGATGCAGTCTAGTGTTTTATTTTATCTCATAGTAAACTTGGTTTCTTTTTATTTTTGGGTTGGTTGATGAAAAAACAGATATTTGAAGATATTGACAGAAATTAGATTAACATTTTTTCTTGTCTTCGATTATATCAAAGAAGTAATGAAATCATTATCAACTAATAACAAAGTAAGTTGAATCCCTATTCTGATGGTCTGTTGTGTTGTCACTTCAGAGGTGTTGAGTTGTATACATTGTTTTCCTTCTATCTTAAATGTTACTGATGATTCAGTTTTACAGGTTGTCTT
>JAPTGW010000010.1:25399751-25412969 GCA_029814545.1 Apogonichthyoides opercularis
TTTATCACATTGGTCCACCTTTTTTTTTTTTTTTTTTTTTTTTTAAACTTCTTCTAAATCTAACACAGCGCTTCAGTAACACACCAATTTAGTTAACATCTGGAGACTTATCCTTAATGCTGCTGCAGTTTGATTCCCCTATAAGCCCCTGCACTGTTGCACTTCAGTTATGTAATTCAGTTTTGTGAGATCATACTGAGGTTAAAGATAGATTTTTATATGTGCAGAAAAGTCAATTTTTCTATATCAGCTTAAGTACTAAATACATCTGTTCCTGATTTGTTTTTGAATTTAGGATGGTAGCCAACAATCATATCTACATCTAAGCTACTTAAAATGACAGATTTGGAGGGGTGGGGTGGCTGCTCCAGGTCATCAGGTTATTTTTACACTAAATTAACAAAAAATCAAAGGTTTTATGACTAATGTCTCCCTATTACAGAAATTTATAGATTACTGTCTTTGCCATTTTTGTGTCCTCGCTGACATTTTCTATTTGTATTTTGTGTTTGTTTTTTTTAAAGGCGAGGTCCATGTGTTGAAGTTTACTCAGATTCGAACCATGAGCGATAAAATAATGGTGAAGTGGCAACCTTTCTGGCCTCCAGACTTCAGAGACCTGCTGGGCTTCATGGTGCTGTACAAAGAAGCGTAAGTTAATCCGTCAACAGTTGGGGTCACTGTACTCATATGTCTGTTTGTCAGAATAGTCTCCTCCCTCACTCGTATTATAAATGCAGTAATGCAGTATTTTCAGAAAAGCTTTGGCTGTGAGTGAATAAAAACATTAAAGCAGTCTTAAACCTCTGCTCTAATTGGCAGAATGAAAGAAAAACAAAGAACATACAGTCCATGATGGTTTAGCTAAGGATAATGTGTGGTAAAAAAAGGAGGCCAATCTGAAAACAAAGGTGATTTTATATTTGGAGACTTTCAGACAAAATGACATAACATGACAAACTGAATCTGTATTTCAGCTGTTGTGTTTACTTCGCACCTCGAAGCACCAAATCCATCATATTACACAACACATCCTCCCTTTGAACCTGTCGCAGTCTGGGTTTCTCTGGAGCCACTCATCGGTCAGATAAATTTGATGAATAGTCAGAGAACATCAAACTGTAACCTAATATCTGCCCCCAGGTGTAAAAACAATTAAGGGCCCTCAATAACACATTTTTCATAGACGTTCCTGTATTGTTTTGTGTCCCTCACTATAGGCCGTTTCAGAATGTAACCGAGTTTGACGGGCAGGATGCCTGCGGCTCCAACAGTTGGGTTATCGCTGATGTGGACCCTCCGCCTCGAGCCACTGAGGGGGACAAAGAGCAGACAGAGCCGGGTCACCTCATCATGCCACTCAAGCCCTGGACTCAGTACGCCATTATGGTGAAGACCCAGCTGTCAGCATCCGACGAACACCAGCTCAATGGAGCCAAAAGCGAGATCATCTACGTCCGCACCAACGCCACCAGTAAGACTGACCCTCAGATAAATTAAAAAAAATTATACTCTTCCTATGAGCCATCCCGAAATAAATACATTTTCAAGAAAATTCTGGGGCCAAAATTGGGACATGAAAAGCTAGCTACAGTATGTATCAGTACATTTGATCTTGAAAATTTCACTTGAAATGGTCTTATATACCACTATAAATAAAAACACTGTGTTAAATTTGACGATCCTACTGGTTTTTCTAATCCAGACATGCAGGTTTTTCATGAATCAGTAATCTCATTTGAGATTTCATGCGTAACAAATCGTTTCCACTTGCATGATGTGCAGAACCTGCCCATTTAAACACAAATAAATTGTGAGTGATTTTGTAACAGCGGGCATTTTTCTAAAACACTCTGCCTTGCATATTTACTTCAATTCCAAAAATGTACCTGAGAGAATTTTAAAAATTGAAAAAAATAGTAGTGCGTAATTTTCAGGTCCTTTTTCCCTTTGTGATGATTATTGTGATTATTCATTCCGCAAAAACAGATTCCAAATATTGATTTTTTTTTTTTTTATGCATTTGGTCCAATGCATGAAAATCGGTATAAAAAGACTGCTCAAGGTGAGCTGAGCTATGAGTACCCCACATTTCTTCTGTTTATTGGTGTATTAATCATTGCATTACCTGTAGTAAATCACCGACACTTGAACAAGTGTGGAGGTGAAATCTAAATATCCCACAGCTTTAAGTCCACCAGAAACACTAGTTTGCATCCAACTTTACCTTGTTCTACTGTCTACCATCATTAGTGCAGGGTTGTTTTTAAATCAGTCACTCACTTTAACTTTTCATTTTAAACTTTCCAAAGAAACATTTTCTTTTTGATACTAGTGGACCCAAAAGCTAGCCACTGATTATTACCGTTACACATAATGCTTTACCCTTTTTCACAGTATTTACAATGAGGTCTACATGTTGTCGAGTTGATAAACATAAATAAAAACATAATGTGCCCGCACGTGAAAACACTCAGCCTTCAGTCCACGCCAAATTTTTTGCACATACGGACGGATGGACGGACGGACAGACAATGAACTGATGACGATACCCTGCAACGAGGGCTTAGGGTAAAAAAATTTACATATAAAAACTATGGTTTTCAAAATGTGTTTATGATTACAGTATAAATACAAACAATTGTTTATATTCAATTGTTTATATGGATTTGTAAAAGCTTTATTACTGATTAATTAACACTCAATACGAGGATCATAATATAAATAGAAGGAATTACCAAAATGTGTATTGTAGATGGGCGCTTCTATAAAACTGGTCCCTAAAAGCAGGACAGAGGGGCTAAAAACTCAAACAAGATGTAGACTAATGTTATGAAGCAAGTTTGGAAGCATTTTGGGTCCATTTTAAAAATAAATATTTATTGAGATAAAAGGGAAACTATTTTTCAGATAAAACACATTTTTATTTTTGTGTAATATGGACATCGAGTTTCTATAATGAATGCCCCCGTCTTTTTCTTTCAGTTTTTTTCCCCAGTACCCACACTATTACACAAGGCAAATCCACAGACAACTCTGTGATATCTTGCAGAGTTTTCCCCTTAAATTATGACTAGTCCGTATTCCAGCAGTGCACCGATGATTCTGCATGTAATGATTACCCTGAAGTAACTTAGGCCTCATTTGACAACAGTAGTACTCACATGCAAATCTATTTATCTAGTACTTCTCCATTTTATTCTGTTGGCTCTTCTTTATTCTGTCCACTGGTAAAGTGCAGCTCAATGGAGTCCAGGAAAAATTTCTCCACGAGGACAATAAAGTATATCTTATCTGAGTAGAAATATAAACCACAATTCTTAAATCTAATTATCAGTTGCATCAGCATCTGATAATTACAAGCATCAGTTGTGATAGAACGTAAGTTGTGTTGACTTGTACCATACTAGTAGTTGCTTTCAGTGTCTTCAGTGTGTCAGATCAATGGCAGTTCATTAAGAAGCACATCAGATCAGCCTCAATGATTGAAGTGAACATCATTCATATGTGTCAAATTCATTAAAGAAACACAAAGTATAATAAAGATTTAACAGTGAATAATAGTTATGCTGGTGAAACTGTCAGTATTTTTGCATTATATAAAAATAACCATAAGCTCTGAACTTCGAAGTCTTAAGCTGTTTAATTAGTTCTTATAAATGCATTATGTTCTGATAAAAATGTGTTTATGACACTATTAGCTTAATAATATCAGTGTTATTAGTCTTCTCTTACCTATAGCCTTCCACTTATTTAGAAGGACTTGTGATATAAACTAATGAAAGGCGTGTCCTCAGTGTTACTATTATTGACTGGCAGATATGCGTTGATGTGTCACTCTTGTTCCTGCCAAAACGTCCTTGGCACAAGAGCAGGGAAGAGGACGACAGATGGCACGAGGCGCCCCGGGCATCACCAACCTGCAGGACACCACCTCGTGCATGGTGTCTGCATCATTCAATCACACAGCCATCATAAATTTCTTCCCAAGCACTCTGCCACCCACAGAGAAGGTTGTGTGTGATTTGTGTTCAGAGTCTTGATGGCCCGTCTGAACAGCTTCCTTTCACACAATTCATGTTTGCACGACGGGCATGTAGCAAAAGATGCAGCAGCCATCTATCTATCCATCTATCTATCCATCCATCCATCCATCCATCCATCTATCTATCTATCCATCCATCCATCCATCCATCCATCCAGTGTGTCGTGTCAAGGGGAGACTTGTTTTCTATCCATCTGGCAACCGCTTAGGGTTCCTGGTCTGTGTCACGTCTAACCAGCATACCTCGTCAGAAGGGCAAAGCTGTCATTATAGATTCACTGCTGCCGGTGCAACTCAGTCTGACAATGCGGTCGCGCCAGTGTGTTGCACCGTCATAAAATGAGGACAATATAATCACACTGTGACAACAACGCTTAGGGGTTTTTGTCTCCTCAGGGTTCAATCTGATGTCCCCATCTATTCCCCCACTCACACACTTAGTGTGATCAAATCTCTGATTCATGTGTTTACTCAAAAGATGACTTAGCAGTCAGTCAGATACAATGTGATGCCAGTTGGTGCAGAAGCAGATAACATCTTTTTTACCTTATAGCACAGTGATTTGCATATGCAGAGCCAGCTGAGAACACAACTGAAATTCACAGTTATCATTTACATTTACAAGAAAATAAGTAAGTAAAATAGTGCTTATGTGAGCATTTTAGCACCTCTTCTCCTTGTCCAAGCCTACCAAGTTCTTTTAATTTTTCCTCTTGTTCTATTGGTGATAATCTGTGCTCAGGTATTACAAGAAAAATACAGAAATACATGTCACGCACTTTGTTTCACAACTCCAGAACACCAATATTTCAATCATTGTATCTCAGATAAAATGTCATGTAGTACACATCACATCAGATGTTTATCATAAAAGAATCACACCAAAAAGCTATTCTTATCATAATCAGAGTAATTGCAGTAAAGTAAAATTTGAAAACTAACATTAAATGAAATTTGAAAATTTCATGAAATTTAGAAATGAAATTGTGAAATTTCATTTCATAGTGTAATATTTCTAGAATGACCTGTTTTCATTGCGAAAATAAGAAACCTCATCAACATTAATAAAGTAATGTTGGGTTTTTGTAAATACAATATAATACCTGTAATATGAAGTGAGTGACTGAAGTAAATTATTTAAAAAAAAAAATACAATTCAAGCTTACTGTAAATGAATTTGAAAATAAAACTTATATTACATATTAATTCTTACACTATTTACTCTTTTAATACCTGAAAAGTACAAATGACTAGAAGTTCTTGTGGAAATTTTAGTCTTTTAATGCATTTAAGCCATTTAAGTGCAGTTAAAATTTAAGCACCATATCAACTCGACATTAACAGGCAAATATTGTATTCTCATAATCTATATTATTATATTTTTCTCAGCTGTTTATCAATTCATATAAGACCACACCTGCCAAAACCTCTGAAAACTGGAACTGAAAGTACTGAACCACCACTTATTAAAATGAGGAACCAAAAAAGACTTGGCATAGATTTTTAATATCAGTTCTTCATAAAAAGTTAGATAAAAGAAGTACGTTTATTGACTAAATATGACAAGATGAATGTGTAACATCTGAAAGCTGCCGATTACATTACAAGTTTATCTGTCATTAGCAAACACATAAATCAAACGGTGTAATTACCATAAATGAAAGGTGAAAGGGAAATACCCGCAGGCAGCTGTTGGTCACTGAGCATCACGGTGCCAGGAAGTCTGCTTTACCACTTCTGTGAAATGCAAATGAAAAAAATGAGGACTGTGCTGCTGCTCTGCTCTATATTTGATCAATCCAAGTAATTAATCAACAGAGTCCATTTTGACACCTTTATATCCAGTGTTTTACAGTAAAGAGTGTGTCAGATGCCATTTTAAACTGTAATAGTAAATATATTGAAAAGATGAAACAATCGTCTGGAAATGTGTGGACATGGAGTCAGGAACTATTGTTGTTTTCTTCCTATAACCATTCCTGTGTCTGCTGTGTTTCTATCCTTCCTCTCTAGAGCCCTCGGTCCCACTCGATCCCATTTCGTCATCCAACTCTTCTTCCCAGATCATCCTCAAGTGGAAACCTCCCAATGATCCCAACGGCAACATCACTCACTACCTGGTGTTCTGCCAGCGCCAACCTGAAGCCAGCGAACTCTACAAGTTTGACTACTGTCAGAAGGGTGAGTCACATGGTTTGTCTTTACCCGTGTACTGCAAGTCCCTGTGATTGTCTTTTCATCTGTCTGTCTATGAGAGACTATCTTTGGCCAACTTTCCATTAGTTGTAGAGCTCCTCTTGCAGGACTCCCACAGTCATGAAAAACTGAAAGGGTTCATGTGCTATGGGAATTATGGTAAATAATAGTTACGAACTTGAAAATTGCACATGAACGCCTCCTTGCGTTGTATTTTCCAAAAATGTTGATACACGAGCTGCTGAGATGGTAAAATAACCTTTGAACTTTTCAATGTGATGGAGAGCAACAAGGGATACATCACAACTGATAAACAATGTTTTTATTAATGTTCTGTTAATGGTAGCTGATGATTTTGCACATTTATTGAATACACAATTTTAACATGATCTAATTTAATGCGATCTAACCAGTCCAAAACCATTTTATCCAAGTAGGAGGTCATGATAAATTTTGTCAGCCATTTTTCATTTTGCTACGACAAGAAAAGCACTTGAACACAACATGCTGGTAATTTCAAATTCATAAGTGGAAAGCCCCTGAAGGCAGCATGAATATCCTGTCCACACTTACGGATGTTTTTTTTCTACATTTTTTTTCTACATTCTCCACATGTGAATGACATTTTAAATCACTTAGAAGGAGATTGTTTTTAACACATCTCGCAAAAGGAAAGAAGGTTATAAAAACTTAAGTTCATGTATGTATATCCTAAGGAGCCCCTTGTGCCCTATGTGAGAAAAAAAAAGCGTGGCCATATGTTAGTAATGCGTGGCCACGAATTACTTACCTCATGGCTACAACTTACTACTAATGCATGATCACAAGACAATTCACCTACAAGATTGCTGTATAGAGTAGCACACCGATTTGATGCGCTTACCAACATGGAACACCTCAGTTTGATTTAATTTTATTTTCACCTTGTTATGAACTACCAAGATATACTTCAATCATGTATTACTAACTCGTGGCCACGCATGAATATTTCTTTCCTCCCATCACCAGAGGGGCTCCATAGTATCCCTATGGTGTAATAAACCTGCATGAGAAACATCAAATTTAGGTCATATAGGTGGATAAGTCAGTGTATGACCTTCAGTAGGTCAACATCAGTGTGTACACATGGACATGGATACACATATAGAAAGAAACTGAACCAACACTTATAGGGTATTAATAAAATCATCACATTTTTTGGAAGAGTCATTTAATTTAATTTTAGAAATGTAAACTCTTCATATTTACAGAACGCCTTTAATAAAATGTAGAGTCAGACCTTTCAGTGACGTAAATAACATTTCTTTACTTTTTGGCACAGTAGAATGAGTTAATTCTAGAAGGGGTTTCCCTTTGTCCTGAAGCAGAAATCAACTTTAAATATACTTTTTAAAAATGTTTTTCTTCATGCTGTGAGACCCCACTAGTTGTCTTGCATTTTTATCACCTTTTCATCCACAATAAGTGTATTTAGTTTTTTTCCTGATTCACAAAATAAGAGAGTAAAGCTATTGGATCTGGACACAGAAGAAAAATGTTAAACACACAGTTGTGGATGTTTGTGTACTGGCTTCTTATTGTTCTTTAGACAATGTAATTTTTGGCTTAAATTTGGATCAATGAAATTGGATATTAACTTATTAGCTTCATAGTTTTCTGTGTATTTGAAGTGAAACGATGCAACATTGATTTTCATACATTTATTAGTTTGTTTCAGATCCACTTCTCTTCATGTATTTAAAGGGTGTGAATGATCGGGAAAGTTATATGATCGTCCCTTAAAAAGATACAGACACGTTTTCACATTTTTTTCTGTAAGAGGTGAGAACCCTGTTCTTACCTGGTTATGTCAAGTTCCTGGAATACCACACATCTTTGTGATGTCATTGCTTTCTGATGAATAACTTTTAAAAACAAAACTGTAACACAGTTAAACTTTAAAACTGTACAGAAGGGAAAAATATTACAAATAACTTTGAGCCACATAAACTTCACACTCTCGGGTTCAGACAAAGTTCATATGTATCTTCTCTGAATTATTCCGTTGGTCTGACCTCAGAGCACATGCCCTTACCATCGGTGCCCTTGTGTTACCACATAACCAGACTTTCCTCTTTCCTCTTTTGAACCCTGATAACTCCCACACATCCCAGAGAAACAGGAGTCTCTGAGGGAGGTAATGTCACTGGTAATTTGTCTCAGACAGAAAAGGTTGAGGACCCATGTTTGACAATGACAGACGTGTCCCTCAGGCTCATGTGTAGGAGGATGTGTACTTAACACTGGGTTATGTGTCCCTGTTTATCTTACCTATCTTCAACTTCTGACTGGCTGTGTGTTTTTCTTTTTTCCTGCTCTGTACCTCTGTGTTTTACCAGGGATGAAGTTGCCATCACGGGTGCCCACTCAGGTGGACAGTGACGAGGAGCAGAAGTGGAATCAGACAGAGGAGCTAGGCCAAGGGACGCGATGCTGCGCCTGTCCTAAAACCGACAAGGAGCTAAAGAAGGAGAAAGAGGACTCGGAGTACCGCAAAACCTTTGAGAATTACCTCCACAATGAAGTCTTTGAGATCAAGTAAGATAGCTGACAGCTGAGCTGTGTTTAGATCATAAGCTCTGTTGAAGCTGAACAGTGATCCGACCAAAACCTCTATATCCCCACAGAGATCATCATTTCACAACACAGCACTTTCTTCATAAATGCAGTGAATAAATAAGTGTGGTTGTAATGTACAAAATGTTTGACAGTAAATAGAAAACGCCTTTCAGGTTGAGTTTGTTTTATACGATTCTTCCATAAGTCACAAAAGGTGAATCTGCTACTGTTTTTGGGTGTCAGTAGGGTGCATCACTTCCCTACTCAAACATTGTAATTCTGCATATCAGTCTGTCCTCACTCTGTATTTTCCTTTACCAAAACTCAACAACTGAAATACAGCATAAGTGTGATCCATGTTGAAAATACACTTCATTTCTATTTTCAGTCCTCTACCCGTAAAACAACAAAAAAGGGAAATAACCACATCAGATAATGAAATGGACTGTTGTGCGATAGCAAATGTCACAAAATACAGTTTTCTTTATCTGTCCTCCTGAGACTATGGTGCAACCACACATTGATCATTTAATAATCTACAAAAGCAAAATTGCAAAACGTGAACATCCATCCAAATCTGACTGTGAATCTTATAAATATGAAATTCTGTGTCTGAAATGTGGACTGATTACTTGGCTTGGACCTGCAGTGTGATCTCAGAGATGGTTCAGATCTGGAACAACAGATTTTATTTTTTTTTTTTACATTTTGGTTTCAAAGAAAAGTTATTTTTTATTGAAATATCTGCATTTACTCATTCTTCTCCACTAGAGGGAAACTCAGAAGCAGAGGGCAGTCAATGTTCAGTACATTGGAACCATGATTAGATTTCCACATTTGTTGGATCGTTTCTTTTTTCTCGTTTTGATGGTGCAGCCACACAGGAAAATCAGACCCAGGACGTGGGCCAGATATCAGACCACTGAGCCAATAACAAACGCTGGTATATTTGTTACTGACTCGAGGCTTTTCTACAGAACCAACATGCATAGCTCTAAAGCCTTAAACTAATAAAACTAAAAGGGATGCAGCCATTTATAATGATGCCAAAATTGTGAGTTCTGCCTTAATAAGTCAAAATGTCTGCTCTAAAAGAGATCTTTTACAACAGATAAAGCTAACGTAACGTGTCTTTGAGGTATTGATGCACCCTAATGTTCATGCAGCTGAAGGAGCCTCCTTATGTTTTATTTTAACAAAACATTTAAACACTGTTAAATACCATTTTTTCAGTCGCAAAAATGTTGATTGCAAAATGTAAATTGTTAACAAATAACAACCAACTTGACTTACAATATCTGTTGGCTGTATTGATAGTGTTTACATTTTTTATGGTTGGTTTACTAGTTATCTAAGGAATGTATCAGGATGTAGTTTTATACAGAAAACATTAACAAAAATGTCATTTAAAATGAATCACAAGCAATTTAAAAAAAAGAAAAGTAAAGCAGGCCATCATATTCATTAACCAAACCAAAACCTAAAACCACATGAGAGGAGGAATGTGAAAGTCTGTATTTTGTATATTAACCATCAACCCACACCAACTCCAGCCCCTGGAGTGTGGTCAGCAACCTTTATGACCTAAAGAGCCATTTTAGGACTGAAATGGAAAAGGAAATCTGTCTGGAGCCAAAAGATATCCCTATAGGCTTTACCCCAGACTGGTGACTGTTTAAGAAGCTCTTTTGGATTAGTTTGAATGGAATATGTTGAGAATAAATCAAAGTTTCAGTGCATTTGTAGAACTACAAAGAAATTGGAGAACGACATAAGAGAAAATAGTGACATTTATTGTTATTGTGCGGTGCAGCAAAATTCAACTGGTATCTGAAACCTTTCTTTGCAGTGGAGTACACAGAAGAATAACTTCAGTGTCATAAAATAGTAGTGGTAAAAAAGTAGTCCACTTTTACCACTACTACAACAACAATTATGTTTTTGATTCATTTGGAGAATGACTTTATGGTTGCAACCATGACATCAAAATGTAGACAAAAGTTTCCATATGTTGCGTTTTTGTCTTTTTTGTTTTTTTGACAAAGCCACTTGGAGCCACTTGAAAAAGACCCAAGAGCCAAATGTGGCCCCAGAGCTGCAGGTTGACCACCCCTGTATATTCAAGTAGTGGATCAATAAGAAAATACCTTTAGTGGTAATTACAAAATCAAGACATGTGGGACAAATGTAGTGTACCTGAGAGTTACTGCTGGAATAAAACTCAAGGGATTTGAGTTATGAGGGAACAGGGTTTTTGTGGAAACTGTTCTGTTTGTGATTAATCACTGTAAACATCCTTTGTCCAGACGCACTAGACAGCGCCGTTCTGTGATGGGCATTGCCAACCGAACGCAACATTTCCTCACAACCGCCCCCAGCCCGACTGGCACACACATTCCCGAGGATGAGGGTGAAGAAACATTTGAAAGCACCAAAACTGTGGTCACCGTCCACGCCAAGGAGTCCACCGTCATCTCCAACCTGCGCCATTTCACCAGCTACCAAATCGAGATCCACGCCTGCAACCACCCGACTGACCCGGCCCGCTGTAGCATGGCAGCGTATGTCAGCGCTCGCACAATGCCAGAGGGTAAGGACGCACTATCATTTGTCTTTTGTCAGAGTTGAACATGAAAGTGAAAAATAAAGATCTAATTGTCACAATTCATGATATACCATCCCATCTCTCCATTAACAACAGATGGGATGGACATCCATTTAATTATATTCCTATAGTATATCAATACCATCCGCCTGCCCCCGATTTTTGTCCAACCAATTTCTCAAAGACTCTTTACCCAATTCTTTTCAAATTTGACACACTTTTTTTTTTTACATATGCTTTTCTCTTAATTTTTGCATGTTTTTTTTCAACAATTATTGCAAAGTTTATGAAAACCTTGAGAGTTAAGACTCAAAATTAATCCATGGGTAGCCAGGGTATCAGTGAGCAGGAGGGGCATAATGCTGTGCGATCAGGCAGGGGTATTAGTAAGCTCTGCTTACTTTTTCAGTTGTTCCACTTTAAGTGAAAATCAGTAGAGAATCAGTAGAGCTTGTAATTGACACCATTGTAGAAATATCTTATGATATCAGTTTCTCTCTTGATAAATCTCTCTAGCTTTAATTCTGGTCTCATTCACTTTATTTGGTCTACCTAATAAGTGTATTCATGGTTATTTGATCTGTATGCTTTGGGTAACAGTTTGCACTTCAGTTTAGCTGGATTTTACCTTCTGCTCTAGTTATAGCAAAGAGACTTGTTAGTAATCCTTGTTTAATACAGGGTTTCAGTACTCAGCCATAGTCATATGGCTCATTTTCTAGTCATAGCAAATATAAATAATTTGTAATGTGTTTAATACTATTTAACAGTGATGCCAAATGCAACTGTTTCTTAGAACCATGTTGTTTCTTTTCTCCAGACAAAGCTGATGATATTGTGGGTCTCATCACGTACGAAGTTACAGACAATACAGTGCACATGTCATGGCAAGAACCTGCTGCACCCAATGGCATGATCATCCTGTACGAGGTCAACTATAAGAGACTGGGAGACAGTGAGGTGAAGAACAACACCACCCACACACATCTGAACACTCAGCTGTCATGTCTTTGTTGCTCTGCAGTATGCGCTTCTCTGTGTCCTTGGGTCATTCAGTTCATTGTAACATTACACTGAACATAAACATTTGCACTCATTGCACTCAGATAGCACTTTTTCTATTTCCCCAACTTGTTAAAGCCAATAGTGAGGCCTGGTAATGAAAGTCCGCTGAAAGAATTTGGTATCTTCAAATGTCCCCAGAATCACAAACAAATCAGACACGCAATATCTATTACTTTAACCTTTTAGAATGAATTTGTGGTTGCAGTAGTGTCATTTAGCTGATTACCCTAATGCACAGGTAATTCTCATGTTTGACTGTGGTGTTTTAGTTGCCATGGACACAAATCAACAAAATCTATGACTAATGTTGTAGACTGTTTTTTGCTTTGGGAAATTATTTTAAAAACTAATATTTTCACACTGGTATCATGGAACATGAATGTAAAATGACTCCAGCGGAGATTTTAACCTTGGTATTGTTGGGGTCCAGGAGCTACACTACTGCGTATCCAGAAACATGTACAGACAAACCCGAGGCTGCAAGCTGAGAGTGATGCACTCTGGGAACTACACGGTGAGGATCCGGGCCACGTCACTGGCAGGGAATGGATCCTGGACTGAGCCAACATACTTCTATGTCCAGGACGCAGGTACGTAAATATACATGAATATATGGGAAAAGTTGTGCACAGGTTTATTCCAAATGTTGGAATGATTGAAATTTTAGGTTTGGCCATCTTAAAGTCAATGAAGTCATTTATTTATATAT
>JAPTGW010000010.1:25609135-25621274 GCA_029814545.1 Apogonichthyoides opercularis
ATTATTAGTAGTAGTAGTAGTAGTAGTAGTAGTAGTAGTAGTAATAATAATAATAATAATAATAATAATAATAATAATCATAATAATGTTTTTTTATTTTACTTTTACTGGTTCTTTTATATCAATATTTCTGTAGCAAATCTTTTTTGTTTTTCTAGTAGTTTCTACGTTATGAGACAATGATTGACAAATTGATTTAACTTTTCTTATAATTTCAGGATTCTGATCTTGTAATTATGAGATTTTATCACAGAATTACATTGTGAGGTCTATTTTTTGTGTATACATTACGAGCTAGGAAGTCATAATTACAAAGTAAGGTGTTTTCTTTTGGGAATATCATTGGCTTTTGTAACTTGTAAAGATTTCACACAGAAATCCATTGTATCCATCTCAAATCTGTAGGTTTCTTACCTGAGTGAGATGACTCCGCCTCAGCTTGCAGCCCTGTCTCCTCAGAGACCTGATGTGAATGGGTGACCTCTTGATCATTTTCATTGTCTGTTTGAGGGGTAAGGAGGGCTTCCTCTACTTGCTCACCCTTGCCCTCGCCTTCACCCTCTGCCTCTGTCTCCCCTTCCCCAGAGTCAGTACTCCTGATGCTTAAGCGTCTCATACGATACATAACGTCCACCTCCCTCATCCGTGACAATCGCTCAACTGCCACTCGGCCTGGAGAAATAGCAAGTTTGTTCTGCAGGGCTTCAATTCGAGAGGTGAGGCCCCTGCTTCTCCTCTCACCCTCCAAGCTAAGAGACAGCCTGCGATCGAGGTTTGGGGGTACTGAAAGTGGCAGTCTATCTGGTGGAAACTCCGGTAACCCTGGGTGGTCTCGTCCCAGATGAGTCTTTAGACCAAGTCTATGCTCTGGAACAGCAAATGGCTTCTTCTCTTGCTCCTGCTTGTCATCCGTCATTGTACTGTCTTGTCCCTCACACTCACTTTTCTCTTCAGCTCTCTGTTGATCTGCACTGCCTTCAGATGCTTCTCCTGTAATGGCTTCCTTTCCTTCACATTCCCCTTTTTCCCTCACTCCTTCACTAACACTCTGTTCCTCTGTGACTTGAGAGTCTGTAGGCACGTCAGTCACTAATACTGTGGACGCCCCGTCCTCTGTAGATCCACTTCCTGGTATGCTTTCAGCAGGATTAACTGTACACAATTTGTCCAGGTTTTCTACTTGAGCATTGTCTGATTTTTCACCCCCACCCACATTTTCCTCTGTCAGTAAATGCTGTTCCATTGTTTCAGCACACAGGTCAGACCCTGACTTATTCAAGTTTGAGTCATTTGGGTCCTGTGTTTTTGTATCCTCTGCTTGACTTTCTAACGCAGCACATTGTGGTGGACTGCTTTGATTGGCTGAGCTGTCTGAGCTGTTCTCCTCATGAAGTGGAGGCAGTGGGCCCTGTCTCATTTGATTCTCAAGTTCTCTTTTGCAAATAGGGCATTCCTCCTCTGATTCAACACCTAGATCTTGAATAGTCTCATCACCAGGTTTAGATGTCCCTGTAGATGCTTTGTTGACATCTGTTGAGTCTCTAGACTGACGCAAAGCCTGGCATATGTCCTCATAGTCAGGAGGACTAGTGAGCGTAGAGGCGTCCTGCATGGGCTGTCTATCTGCCCATGGCACCTCTGCTGCTGTGGTGTGCGTAGTTGGACTGAAGTCACAAAGTGGTGTCTCAATAGGCTCATCCGGCAAGTCTAGTTTTACTGTCCTTCCATCGTTGCTTCGTCTACGTGAAAGATGCGCAACAACCCTGTATTCTCTAAAGCCTGTCTCCCGGGGTGGGACAGGGAGCTCCTCCCTAAGCTGCTTGCTGAAAGTTACTGATTTTGTCGCAGGCCTGGAGAAGGCGCTTTTAACCTCCCTGTATTCTGGATCAACAGACCAACTAACTGCACTACGCCGCAAGCTGCTGGGCTTGTTGAGAGGTTCTGATGTCAGTCGGATTTTGATACGCTCAGGAATTTGAACAGAACCATTTGGGGCTTTATTGCTGGCAGTGCCGAGCTCCAAGATGTCTTTGTAGGCCTCATTGAGGTCTTCTATGCACTTGTCAACGCTGGGCTGTTTGCTGCTCTGCTGCTGTTGATCCTGGACTTCTTTTTTGATGTTCTCCAGCTCTTTCACAGCATCCCATGTTCTCTGGCTGGCTGGTTTAATCACAAATTGGTCAAATGCCTCCTTCCCGCTGTTTGCTGCTGGTTTGGTCTCCTCCACATTTCCTGAGGGTGGTACTGCTGGCTGCTGAGCTGTGCTCTTGTTCAGCTGGTTGGAGAAAGTGGCGGTTAGGGAAAAGGCGCTGTTGCTGGACAGTTTTAGGCTCTTCACTCCCTTTATAGGAAAACTGAAGGCAGTGCCCACTACACTGCTGCTATCAGGTGGAACTTCAGTGTTGGGCGCGGCAGGGTCTTGTGCTTCCTTGTCTTCAGGGGCAGGTTTCCGGGCCTCTGGGCTTGTTTGTGTTTCCTGGTCTCGATACTGGTTTGCAGGCCAGGATCCTGACAATTTCAACTCCTTGTAATGGTTTATCTTAGGTGGTCTACAGGATACTTTTTTAAACATTTTGCTGCTTGCTCTGCTGCTTGTTTTGCTGCTTGCAATGCTACCAGTTAGTGCTTGCAGCTCAGCCTCAGCTGAAGATGTGCTTTGGAGACTTTGGTTTGTTAAATGGCCAGTTTTGTTGTTACTAGGACTATCCGCCGGGTCTGGTGACTTTTCATTGTTGTTATTCTGATCACGAATTGTACCTGTGAGCTGCGGAGTTACAGGAACAGACACCAAACAAAAAATTGTCTCACTAAGTCTCTTTTTTAGATTCTTGGTTTTGTCTTTCTCAGGTGGTTCAGGTTGTTCCACCTTTTTTACTTCTGTCACAACTTCAGAGACACCCTGGTCAACCGACTTGCATGGGGGAGGGGGTGGTTTACCCAGAATTGAAGAGGGAAAAAACTGACTACGATTTTGTTCTGGACCTGCACTTTCACTTTTTCTGATTCCCCTGTTGCTCCATCGATTACTGCTGTCGTTGTCATTGAGAGCTGTTTTGCGGTTGTCAGTATTAAGAGCTGGCCCCTGTTGGGGAGGAAAGGCACTATCAAGTGTAGATTGTCCTAAAGTCTTAGCGGAAGGAATCTCTTTGTTGACGTTTCGGATCTTGTCTAAGTCAGTGAGAGAATTTCCGCTAGGCCCTCCTGAGGTTTGTTTTACTCTTGGGTCTTCAGTGGGTAGTTGGCGGGCATGACTTGGTTGTTCTTCATGTCCAGAATGCACCTGTTTCCGGTAGGACGCACCACGATCTCCATAATGTTCCAGCCATGAAGTACTTGTCTGTCTGGAAAACCACCTTCCAGGATCTGACATAGGCATCTGCAAAGCTTCTGCTCTCCATCTTAGATTTGCCATTTCATTCCGGTTAATTGAAACTGTTCTAGGGGGTGGGGGTCTTTTATAAGATGGGGGTGGGATGTAGCCTGGAGGCTCCATTCCAGAGATGGCAGAGTGTTGTGCGAAATAGTCTTGTCTCTCACTCCTAGTATAATAGATAGACCTGTCTTTTTGTTTGGCACCCTGGTCTATAGCGAGCATTTCTGCGCTACCCCTTGTCTGCTGGTGAATCTCATATGACGGAGGCTTTAAAGGCCTGCTGAACCTGGGCTTTGGTAAAAGTGCAACATGGCTGCTTGGCCCGGCATTCCTGCCCCATCGGTCCCTGCCAAGAGCACCGCTGTAGACATACCTACTATAAGGCCCAGAGAAGACAGTACTGCTTATCCTTTGTCTATCAGGTAGGCTTGGCCTGGATGGAATAAGCTCTCTACAGTCATTTCCATCAGGTGACAAAACTCGGGGAAGAGACTGAGACTTTGCTTTAGTTCTAGGGTGAAAAAATCCCTCAGGTGTCCTCAGACGGTACTGGTCCTGAGCCCACCTCTCCCCATCCCCATCTGACAATTGTCTGCCCAGGCCCACAGCAGGCCTCCACTCCTCTGTACCAAGACTCTGGCACTTTCTCTCCCCAGTTACTCTTAACTGGCCAGGGGCTGAATCGGGGTCCCGCAGCCATGAAATGTCCTCCCATAGCTGCTGCGCTTGTCTCTCAGCCCTGTGTTCTTCTGCTGTTAATAGGGCCTGTGGCCTCCATGCAGTAGCAGAGGCCCTCAGCTCCCTGCCATCAGCATAGTCCAGAAGGATGCTGAAGTCCTGTCCTCTCCTCCGCCAATAGGAAACATCCCTCTCATCATGGCTCAGTGGTTCTGAGTAAGTTAAACTAGGAACATCATAGAACCTGTAAATGAAGAAAGGCTTATAGTTACTAAGACATTTACCCTTAAACAAATGAGAAAGGCATTATATTACAGTATTTGTCAGGTTTGATTTTTTTTTTTTTTTTTTACACAAAGTCATGAAAGGCAGAGCTAGCAATTCTAATCACTGCACTTTTTTTCAAATTCAGTGAATATCTCCTCAGTATCCACCAGCTATCTGTTCTGTGTATGTGCTGAAAAAAATGATGTTTGTACACAACACAGGTTTTGGCTCATCCACACAAGACTAATCCAGGCTGGAATACGCCTCCCTGTTGCTGATTGGCTGGAATCCAGTTAGTGTGTAATATCACCGACTGCCATTAGATGCTGGCAATTCAAATTGGATGATTAGGTCTTATTTGCTTTTTTTGGACTCTCTAAAAAGTGTACTTGTGTTGATTTTGTAAAAATATTGTGAAAGGATGTGATGTCTGCCGTGTGGGCTATGATTGTCAGACATCTTGCTCACCTTCTGAGCTGGACTGAGCTCTATACTAGAGCAGTTATGGTTAATAAGCTGTACTAAATTTTCTCTCAAGAGACTTCATTATATTATGCAACTTTCTATTGACGTTTACCTCTGCATAATTGGAGAGCTATTAGCATAACCTAGACACAATAGGTAATCTTGCTACTAATTAGCCAGATGACCTGCTAATTAGTGTACTTATACATAACTCCAACTTAATATAATTTTTTTAACATACCTGTATGTGTTACCATTTAGTAAGTAACTAAAATTTCTAGACTGTTTTTAAAATAGTTCTTTGTTTGCATAGTGGTCACCCCCATCACTCCTCATGTTTTCTTCAGACCCACCAAGTGGTCTAAATATACTGATGAATATAATGCAAACTTGAAGCTTCAGCACAAGGGGAGGTTGAATTTTGGTTGCCAAGCTTCTGACAGTGGACTGAAAGGAGGGATGTGTTAAAATATCAATATTTGCTTACGCCGCCTCACACAAACACTCACACAAACACTATTTTGTGCCTGGAAAATAATAGTTAATTACATCTTGACAGAAATAAATAATATTTCCATTTTAAATCAGGAGCAAAACTTCTGAATTTTAAGTGTAGAAACTGATTAAATGTTTTTTGTTTTTTGGAAATAAAAATATGACATTAAATGTGGGGTGACGAGTAACATAATAAAGCAAACAAACAAAAAAAACAAAACATTATCATAATCTATCACATGATTAGAAGAAATAAGCATTGCAACACTTACTCTGTCCTTTGGAAATGTTGTCATTTTAAGTCTGTAATCTTATACTGTATCCTGCTTGTGCAGTATCCTGCTTCTGTCAATCATATATTTTGGCTTTGGCAATATTGGTTTTACAACACAACTTAATTGAGTAGAGCCAGCACATGAGACAGAAGTGCTTAAGTCAGCTGCTTCCTTGAAGACGCCTTGAAACTGTGATGCCACTGCAATATGATCTGCATATTAAATTGTGCTGACCTTATCTTGGAAGTTGGTCGTCTGGATGGTGGCTGTAGCTTTTAAAGAAAGTCTAAGAAAAAACATTCCATTACCTGATCTGACACAAAATCATGTGTACCTTCTTTTCCTCTGTGTAATTGATCACATAATTCAATTAGCAAGATGTAACCTTTTTGGAAATACAGCACGACCTTCACATAAATTATAAACTTATAAAACTGTGCTTCATTGTGTCAGAATAAAACAGGTAGTTTAGCTCGGGGTACACCGAGAAAAAGAGATCCCTTTTGATTGTTGCTAGGGAGAGTACCGGTAGCTCTGAAATTCCTGTAATTTTTGCTAAAACCAACATCAAATGGCAACTACATGGTGAGTAACTGTAGGCATGTTCATAACAGTGGTTCCACTTTAGAGTGATAAAACACTGCTGCCTGGAGATAATTTTAGTAATGGTTTAATTTTCAGCTCTTAGGTGCATGATATATCTGGAATATATGTTGCACTGCCAAAACAATTATCTCAAAAACCACACAGTTACAAATTAAGCATAAAATATCAAATCCTTGCTTCTCTGCATTCTCTGCAAGATTACATAAAATAGACAAAACACATTAAGTAGGATTGGTAGTGGTAGAATAGTAGGATTTGTTAATAGTAGCAGATATTTTAAATGAAAAGTATCTATATGTTATTACATTTACATTTTTAATTTGTTCAACAATACTACATTCCTGGTAGTATTGTTGCTGTAGAGAAGCTGTCTTAATACCGCTGAATATTCCCAGAGCAGTTATTCAGTCAGTTATTTATAATTGAATAAAGCATGTATATTGTAATCTTTGCTGGAATAGAAATGTAACCACTAAAATAAAATAAATCAATTACCTTATCAGGGTAGATTTATGAAGCAGCCAGATACGGACAGTGATTTGCAGACTGCAGTTCCATAACACTAATCATTACATATATAATGCTAAAAAATATATCACAGACATTTTGCAGTACATTTATGCAAAATATCAAAAAACAAGAACTCAATATCTGGATGAAATAATGTGATCACTTTAAAGAGATTCATTTTATATCTGCACTGCACAAAACCACTGGTAGTCACTTGACTCATTCATTTAAGCAGCAATGTCAATGGATCATCCTCAGCAGCATATGCTACTGTATGGCTGAGGGGAGCCGCGCTGTGCACACTTGCCCAGCAACATGCTTACATCACAGAGCACGTGCTGGGCGTCATTCAGTGTGCCAGTGTTTACAGTGGAGTGATTACACGCCTGTCTTGAGGCATGTTCAGTGCTCCTCAGTTTGCTTACTGTCTAGTGCTGCTGTTTACATCTGCCTTGCCTGGTGGAGGCTGCAAGACGATACCAGTGCATGGGTGGGCTCCACAGAGACATAAGCCACCTCTCCGCACAGGCATGTAAACAACTCCAACGAGTCCAAAGGCACCTTTCATAATTCCTCATATCCCAGCATAAGATGTGTCAGTGGTGCTGCTGCAGCCACAGTGTTCTGCAGCTCTGAAAGGAGGGGAAAGCAAAGAGGAGGAAGGAAAAAAACCCTACGCAGTGCAGACTCAGTTTTGCATGCAATACCAAAGGGCCCCAGTGAGAAGGGGGGAAAAAGAAGAACGTAAAGGGTGTGGGGATTGCAAGAGACATGAAAAAAAAAAAAACACTCACCCACTATCTGTAGCAAGAGAATCACCCAAGGGCTGAGCGTCACCTAGGATACCGATGCCGGCTTCTTTTCTCCTTTGGTTCCTTTCTCCGCTCTCGTTGTCTATGGCGGGGTAGCCCTTCACCAGTGCCTGCCTGCTGCCATAGATGCCTGTGATAGATGCCCCCCGGTCCGCCTCATACCCGTTCAGTGTCCCCCGGCCAGCCCTGTTGTCCACAAGTTCACGCTGGCAGTCAGCAGGACGCTTGTCATAAGGCGTGGCAGACGGAGGGCCGCTCTTGGGCAATTTATATCCATGCGAAATGAGGAGGTCCTCCACACTGTACATTGTGGTGTCTCTCTCACTTCTGGGCAGGAGGGCAAAGGTGGGTGTGTTGCCTTATGCGCAGTGCTGCTGGTGGAAGCTGGTGCACGGTTGCTCAGCAGAGGCCATCACTGAAGGGAGCACAAGGGAGGGGAGAAGGAAACATGTGAAAAGGATTATTTGTGCATGCACCTACGATGAAGATGTGTCATGGTCAACACATTAGCTGATGTTAGAAGACAGGGTTTGTTTGCATATGTTTACATTCCCTCTCAAGATTTATTCATATATTACTTTTACATCATGGACTCTGCAGAACGCTTGGTGAATGGGGAAGGGCAGTGTACAAGCAAGAATCTGATGGGAAGATACATAACACAATACAAGGATTACTACACATTACATTGTGGCGTATTATTAGATACTGATATCTATTCCATATATTTGAATCTCACTTTAATTTATCTGTCATAGTTTAAACAACACATACAATTTGAGTAAAAAAGTTTGCTTTTTATGTCATTAAAATAGTGTACATTTGCATTTATTACAGCCCCTGTAACATTAAACACTACTATTTAGTCACAATATAACATGAACCAAGAGATGGGTTTCTGTCCAGCTGTGTTTATGTGTTTATTAAATTTTTCATGTTTGGGACAAGTAGAAAAGTTGGTGTACCAGTAAAAGATCATTGCAAATAAGCACAATTAATTGTCTGCACGAGTAAACTGATAACAATGTTGAGTTATTTAATACAAGAAACAAATACAAATGCCATTATAGATTGAAATGCCAAAAAAATGGTTTGCATCAAAAGCTGCAAAAATAAATGTTACACATTGGTTTTGACAAACTACTGACAAATTTGAAACATTTACATTTACGAACAGACCAGTTCGGAAGCAGCTTCAAGATTTTGTCACAGTAGATACATCTGCTATCTCCTCAGTCAAAAACGCAACAAGGCAGTATCAGATTGGATGGAATACTACGTATAACTAGCAAACTTTCAAACCATGATAACGATAACCACCGTGACGATGACGAACCAGTTCTTAATCGTGTCATACTAGCGCTTGGTTGATTGAACAGATTTCCTGAAAATCTGATAAATTTTTGTCAATGCATTTGAATGTCAGACACAAATATTGCCTGTTAAGTATTAATTCAAAATGGATGCAGTATTTTTGAGAATGGATGCACTGCAGTATCAAAAAGTATGATACTATGATATTCAGGCGTAAAGATATTTTCTTAGACTCATAATCGATACAGTTGACCAGTGTTAAATTACATCAATTTTAAATAACGAATATGAAATATATTCAGCCATTTTCAAATCTCATCCAACAACATACACAGGAAACAATGTAAAAGCACTTGTCGTTACACAGCCCTACAGTCTTGACCACCGATATGATTTATTCAGAAGTATGTTGTGTAAAGGTGCATTCCACTTCTTGTTCTTTTAAAAACCTTATCTATTTTCAGGTTAATTGATGTTTCATAATGAGGGCCGAGTTCAATGCTGTTGCAAGAACAAGAGCAACTCTTTGTGTGTTACATATAATAAAATGCCTCAATCTTAAGTTAAGTTAAGAGGTTATATTGTATTAATAGCCATATGTTATCTGAGCCCAGAGACACAGGGAAAAGGGACTATTCAGTCTAATCTGCTTCACATAATCTACACTGCCCACTTTCTCTGTGCTGTGTGTCAGCATTCACTGTGAAAGGCCATTGGTTGCCAGTATTTCTTCTATGGTAATGGTGTCAGGAAAAATATCATTGATTACATGTTATTTAAGTAATTCAGTTCCTGATTTATAACACCCAGTTCAAAGTTGAAGTCTAACATGCAGCGTTAACAAAAGATACTAGATGATGTGTAACTGAGGAAAAAAAGCAGAGTTTAGACTGAAAAAGGCAAGTTAAAAATAGGTTAAGAAACAAGAGACAAAATCAAATGAGATTTTTAAAAGTTTTTTTTTTTTAAACTTCAGTGTGAAGAGCCTCAGTTGTTTATGAGTTCATGTGTGTGTTCATGTGTGAGTGCGAATGCAAAAGCAGCCCTGCCTGTCTGATATATTAATTAGTGGCTATAACAGTCTGTCCTGCCTGGAGATGACAGCGAATGGCTTATAAAACAGTAACGCCGTGATCAAAGGCTTTGCACACATTAGCGTTTTGGCTAATCATGTTTGTGCTTGAATACTGGCCCACTATTCATGTCCCATAAAAAAAAGGTGTCAGTTAAATGATAAGCACATTGTTGAATCCAAAAGTAAGCATTCGAACAGGCTTAGTGCATACCGTGTCTGGTACTTTAACAAAGAGACAGCATGATCATAGCAAACATTTATTTTTAACAGAAAATGCAAAGCTCCCTGTCTACTTTTAATATATATAGAAAATGTAGAAGAAATTAGTAATAGTAACTGAGTAGAGCCAGTAACTCCACTTTCACCATAATGTTGTGGCAGGGTATTTGGAAGTGTGTTCAGTGTATGGACTTTAACAACCATAAGGAAGAGTAATCGTAAAGGTCCAGTGTATTTAAGGGACTTAGGTGGATTTAATCACAGAAATGTAATATTATTTTCAGAATGATCATTTAATTGGTGTATAATCACACAAAAATGAGAACAGTTTGGCTTTTTGCGCCCTTATATCTTACTTTATACCACTACTTTATATCTACAGAGGGACCAGGCTGTATCTCCTGGAGTCTACCATGTTCCTTTTTTTGTGTCATCATAGTCATCCGGCATTAAAGCGCTTTACTATCACCTACTGTGTTTGAGTGTGAACCAAAGATTTTTTTGAAATCCCAGAACGAAAAAAACGTCTCGATATAAAGAAGGACTTCTGGACGATTTGCAGTCACTATAGGGAATGGTGAGAGTCAGGTTTCAGCGGGCTGTAGTCTGTCACTTCACCACTAGATGCTGCCACGTAGTGCACACTGAAGCCTCAGAAAAGTCTAGTGATATTTTCTATTTCTTTTAATGTCAACATTTGACTATGTGGACTAAAACCAATTCTAAATTCATACCATTAATAAGGATTCCGTTTCATTTACACAGTGTCAAACTACAGTAAAAATCACCTCATGGTAGGTATTGTGCATTTATCCATTCTGTGTGCTAAAGATACATCTCTGCTCTTCATAATCTATTAAAGGCACTTCATTACGGACCGATATCATTGCTTTAGGTAATATATTCTTCATTATGGTAAACATGGACAATGCAGTTCATTTCATCATTAATAGTATACATACACCAAGTCAATATGCACCAAAACAAATAGTCTCAACCATTTACTTCCATTTAAATGAGTTTTGCTAAAATGACAATTATCATGTACATCTACTTTTCAGGGATGTAGTCACAGAAATGGAATATTACATTCAGAATTATATTTTTATTGATGTATAATGACACAAAAATTAGAATTGTTTTGTTTCAGTTCTCTTAGAATGAGTCGATTACATCTCTGTTTACATCAAAAGGAACCGACTTTGGGCTAAGAACTACAAAGACTGAAGGGGAAGTGGAAAATACCGCTGTATATATAATTTTTTTCCCTTTTATTGACATTAATAGACTTTTAAGATTATAGTCAGTCTTCATTCATGTTTATGAACGCATCAATGTAAACTGTTGATCTTTATACATGGATTTATTGTTTTATTTAACAGGGACATTGTACATTGATTCACATTGCTGTAAATGCCCCAGAGTTACTCTAATGGCTATTTTTTATCTGCAATCCCTGGACAGATGTTGACTTGTCACCCTAAAAGGTATGTCATATAACTTATGTGATCCGGATATACTTTTTTTTGTCACAAAGCTTACATAGAATGGACATTAATGTACAAAGACATTGATAGTAGTGGGATTTGTTCACAGTAACAGATATTTTAAAGTAAAACCATTCATGTTTTATTACATTTACACTGACTTATTAAACTGTTTGTTCCTTACTCATGTAAGCTACTAAACACAATAAATATACATATTCATTATTTATACAAGCTATGCATTAACTGTATTATAGGTTAGTGTATAATTTTAACTGTAGATTTTAATGTATACATTTCCTGTATGCATATTTGCAATAATATTAAATTACTTTATACTGAGCTGCAACTTTCAAGGTTCAGCATTTGATATTTAATGTTTAAGTTGTAGGTTGCTAAATAAATGACTATCCTTTCACCCTCCCCTATGGTGACCAACACTTTGAAGCCCCTCACTATAGTTTTGTTCATTCTGGTGATAATCACTCTGATAGTTTATGACGGAAATTCACTTGAATACTGAATATAAAAAAAAGAAAAAATGAGAAGATGCATGTCCATTC
>JAPTGW010000010.1:27512629-27523512 GCA_029814545.1 Apogonichthyoides opercularis
TTATTATTATTATTATTATTATTATTATTATTATTATTATTATTAATTATTATTATAACTTCAGTTCATCAATTTAACAGATAATTTTACAAGTCAAGGAAGTGTCCGTTTGGTAAAACTGTTGATCACAGACTGTGAAAACATGTACATACAAAGATTTGTCTGCAGCTCTAACATGACCAGACATGTTTTGAGTTTCACCTCTTTTGATCCTTTTTCTGTCTTGTTCTTGAAGATTCGGGTAAAATGTGCAAGGCTTCGACCATTTTGGTGCTGGCGGCATGTCCTCTGTGATGAGAAATGTAGTCCATTGAGCTGTTTACCACAAAACTAACTGATCTCTACTATGTATCCTACAAACTGCAACTTTCTTGACTCATACAATTCTCTTTTCAATAAGAAAACATCAGATGTTTAAATAGTGGTACAATTCAAATGGGATCAACAAATTAATTTCCTCCATTGATATTTTTTCCTGAAGCGGGCTACACACTTATAGATAATCAGGCTGTTTTTGTCCCGATTTACCCTCTTCCCGACCAAAGACAGCAAACGCCAGATTATCTTATGTTTTATAAGATTATCCTGTGGTCTGAGGTGTGTTAAGAGTGAATTTGTCCCGATAATCGGCTCCGAAATGAGTCGGGGCTGCCAATTGTAAATATTAAACTCGTTCAAAATTTCCGACGAAAAATCTTTGTGTGTGGGGGAAAGCTGTCGACTCCCAAGCAGAGTCGTGCATGGGCCCACTTTTCTAAATCTGCACCTGCCCGTATCTGTGTACATTAGACCTGCAACCTGACCCATGATTAAACACTACACAGTAACTCACTATTAAGGACTTTATTTTTGGCTAAAACACACGCCATTAATAAATTTCTAATATGTGCTGCTCAATGACATCTTTGGCTGGATATAAACAGAGATGAAGCTCACTTCAAAATAAAACAAACTGGTTGTGGACCAACCACGGCCAAATTAGATAATCATCATCATTAAATGCCCTGCAAATTATTTTCATCCACAAATTTTTTTTTCACTTCCTTGCCCACTACCCACTCGCATTTCATTTAATTTTACCCATGCCCATCAAAATTCTTCTTTTTTTTTTTTTTTTTTTACCGGTCCCCGCATATTTTTGCAGGCTAGCCAGTCCGGTGAAAAACTGCTCCTAAGTCATGCTATGTTTTGTTCTTCTTCATTTTTGGTAGATCATGTTTGATAACGCAAGATTTCTGGCTTGGAGGACTAGATTCTAGATCAGTGGTGGAACAGAATTGTTATGTGTGTGGGTCTGCTGTGTTGAGATTCTCGGACCACACCACACACAGTACGATTAAAACTGTTGAATGTCTGACTTTTTTTATCTTCATGTGCGGGGTCTGTAACATAAAAAAAATCTCTTCAGATTTTGAAAATCCTTATATGTGTACTCCACTTAAGCTACAACCCAAGGAACACACTGAAAGGGCTGGAACTTTGGCTCTCTGTGAAACTGAATAAAAAGCAGGTTAAACTACAGTTAAACTACCTGATCACTCTGAAAGGCTTTGAAATATTTACGTCATGATGAAGCAACACAACTGAACTTTCTCTCAGTGCAACTTTGCACATTACAGATAATTATTCACTGATTGTTTGTCTACAAGACTCATGAAGTGTTATTGTTGGAAGCTTCTGCAAAAGCACGGAGGCTCTTAATATAATGTATTAATAGATAAATGCTTATGGAAGATAAATATTCATAATGCATGGTATGTAATTACGAATGCACATCCAATCTTTTTCTTGCTTTGTGTTGAAGGAGTCATATGTAGGATTGTGGCCAAAACTGGTACTGCAATCACATTCAAAATACTGTAGATTGTGGTATCCCCTCTGCCTCCCCCAAGACTAAGGGTTGCCAGATACAGCATGAGCATCTACTACAAGGAACTACCATGGCAAGCAACGAGTCCTACACCAGTATTTATACCGGGTCCAGTCTTTTCACCTGGTCCTGGACCGCAGTCTCTACACCCGGGCCACGGTGTCTTCCAGCCCCAGGAGAAGACACTGTGGCCCACCCCTGGCTTTCAGTGGCTCTTACTGGGTGGTGAGGCTGCGGGCCCAGGCCATGGGAGACCATGGGAGAGTCAGCATCGGTCTTCAAATTCTTCTCCACTTTCAGCCATCTCCATGTTTCAAAAGCATCTCCTATACATATCTTTGTTTTTTTTGTATATTTATCATGACGTATGGGTACATCTGGGAATAATAAGAGGTCTTTTAGGTTTAGTTGCATCAGACATTTATGGTCAGAAATGTTCCAAGATGCAGCTCAGTGGGAACTGGAAACCTGGATGACCAAACACTACTGACTTCGTGATTGGGTGATGGGCAGTGCATCAGACCAAAACACAAAATGACAACATAAACATTACTTGTGGACTCCTGCTTAGCTTTTCAAATGCAAATATTCTGGCTGGACAACTACTATCAGTATTTGAAATGAACATGATTCATTTTATGATTACTTGGAACAAAATTCTTACATACAGCTCCTTTAATGTTTGCATAATCTCTATTTTAGCTATATGAGTGAATTAGAAAGTTCATCTCGTGCTGATATCTTCTAATGTTCTGTGTCTGATATTTCTCTCCAAGCAAAATTACATGGGTTTTTTTTTTGTCATAGTCAAAGTGGTTATATTTGTTTTACACTGTTTCTTTAATAAGCTTTTTAATTCAGCATAGAGCTGGAGGTGGCATTTGAAGGTATTTAAAAAAGGAAAAAAAAGTTAAATGTGGTTACAAAGGCCCCGTAGAATGGCACACACATGAAACAAACAAATGCAGATGAGAGTGGGGGCCCCTGCCTCCCCCTGAAATGAAAAACACTCTTTGGTATCACATGCAGCTCAAGTGACTCATTAAAGTGTTGTTAAATGTCAGCTGTCTCTCCCCCTCTGCAGGGAGCCTCAGCACCACTCTGTGCCCTACCACTACTATGAGCCGCGTGGTCCAGACGAGTGTGCCATGTACATTTCCCATGAGCGCGGGCGGCGAGGCAGCCACCACCGCTTCATCACAGAGAAACGAGTCTTCGCCAAATGGGCACGGACGTTTGACATCCACTTCTACCAGCCAGACTGGAGCCCCCCGCCTCTTCCAGCTGCCAACCAGACACTGGAGGGAACAGTCGCACCCTTTGTACCCCAGAAGACGTGACTGGTGTGTGGTCTGAAACATACTTCAGACATCCATCTCGGAGACACTCAGGACGGGGATGATGGCGTGGGTCAGCTTGAACCGGGGGTCAATGGGCCATTAACCGACAGATTAAAATCATAAGCAGATAAGGACAAACATGAATGAAGACAAACCCTGCTGATCCTGCTGAACTTTTTATGAACTTTCCTACTTTCTTGTAGCACTGCAGAGACAGCGGTGTGTTTTTGTTTACTGAGGTGGACAAGTTCACATCTGTACATCCCTTTTTTAAAAACCTCATTAAGTGAGCTTATACAAAGAGGCAACATCATCCTGCTTGCCATCATACATGCATGCAGTGTGTTTCTGTGGATCCTCTGAGTTGTGTGTGCACACTGTATATGTAGTATGAACGTGTATGTTTATCAGAGGATTCAGATTTGAGTGTGAGCTCTCCACAAAGCCTCTGTTAGATGAAGGATCAGTGTATCACTGCTGTTGGTTTACTGAAACAAAAATGGTAGTACAATCTTATCTGTAGTCCAGGGGATGGCGTAAACTGAATCCTGATAGTGTAGCTTGAGTCAAATTTAGCCTCTATAGAAAGTATGACTTACAATCTTCTGCAATTTTGATTGAGGCGGTCAAGCTGAATGAGATTCTTTAGGCTTCTTTTGTCACGCAACAAAGTCTCTAACTCTTCTTAAAGCAGATATCTGAATTACTTCCCCAGCCTTCATTTATTCTGCCTTTCGGATGTGTGCAGTGTAAGCCCACTAAAGTGTGACCTGAGTCAAACTTAGCAAGGCAGCACATCCCAGCTGAATGACAAGTGCATAACATTCAAAGGAATGTATTCACCTGCACCTCACAGAGCCCTGTATATGTATGTATCATAAGGCTTTGTCGGCTTCTGTCACCAGTTAATAGTGCGATTTATACAGCTACAAGCCGGATTTCCATGTAAATGCACAGCCATGTCACACAAGACAAGTGGGAGATTAAGATCGAGAGCAGAGGATGCAGCACCCGCATTCATTCTACTATAATCATCTGCCGCTGCTTCCGTGAGCCTGAATCACCTCGCAGGAGAATAACACCTTTTGGAGGAATACTAAGTTTTCTCTCTTTTGTTAAACTAATAAGTACGGTACATGCCACATTTCCTTTCCCTCTTACATCCTCTATTTTCTTCCTCTGTGAATAAAAATCAGGTGTTAGTCAGGAGAGAGCTATGAGCACTGTTGATTCCTTAATGATACATCCTGGTGCTAAGTCCCTATTGATTCCAGCCCCATCTCTGTAATGTAAGTAATGAGAGGAGAGATGCATTGGGTCACACCACATCATGTTTCCTCCATGGAGATAATGGCTTCTCATACATGACAAACAGCTGCAGCAGTGGGAGAAGTACATCACTTGGCTCTGATGATGGATTTGTATGGTAGAAAACATGTGTACTGTTTTGTTTTGCTGAAATATTGACTTGATATGATATGAATTTGCAAAGTAATTAGCACTGTAATATTTGAGGTCTCTGCCTGATTATCTGTCTGAGCCATTAATGTGTTATTTGGGCCTGTAAATTCTGATTATTTTAATTGAACACTGTTTTTTTATTAAGTGGGTTATATGTAGTATTGATTTTCCAAATTATCAAAAGCAGCGAGAAGTTGCACTGAGGGCAACCAAAACCTCCAATGAAGAGATGCTACATATCTACAGATTGTATCACTGAATAAAGTATGAAGCTCATTGTTTGCACACATCTGTATTAGGGTATCATCAGGCAACTCACCAGTCCTAATGTGCTATTAGCTGATGCTATTGCTAGGTAATGTGTGTATTAGGATGGGTGAAACGTAAAAAGCGGATTTCCCTACAGGGATAATAAAGTGAGTTAACGTTTAACCTTTAAAATAAAACTGTGTCTAATAATCTTTACATAAGTCACTGAGTTGGCTGAGTCAGAAAACAGCCACAGTGAAGCCATAAATTTCCTCCGTCTCCATCATTTCTGTTTTTAGCAAACATTAACAAAACATAGCAATTTTATGTCTTTGTAACTTTCATAACCAAAATCACCAGTGCAGAAGAAATGCTGCAATTTTATCAAACCTCCTTCTTTTCATTTAGAGCTGTGTCCAGAGGCGAAAACAGCAATGCTTCTTTTTTGTTTTTTAATCACTTTGTTACTTTGACTGTGAAAGGTGTTTCTTAACACTTGTCATTCTCAAATTGGCCATTGGAATAGTTTTCAATGCCAAAGGGCAAGGACCTCAACTCCAAAGTAAAACAAATGAAAAAGTATCTTAAACCTGTAATGGGAGTGGTTCCAAAAAGCCTTTTGAATTTCTAAAATCCTAAGTTAGTACTTTTTTTTCTAGGAGCCTCTCTGGGCTCATTCAGTGGATTTGGAACCTATAATAAGTGCTCTGGTCGTCATCTTTGTAGTCTTCCTCTGTTTTTTTCCTCTGTAGTTCTATTTATATTTAATACAACTCATATTTCCTGACAGACAGCTCCTCTATAGTTATGATTAATAGGTTTCACTAACAAGACCATACAATTACCTTGTTACAGTTTGATGGAAAAAGTCAGGAAGCTAGCATTTAGATTTATATTACCTCACCTTTGACCCTTTGAAGACATTTCAGATCCTTTGTGTCCCTGCAACTCATCCCATTTTGTTCAATTGTAGTGATGTCAAGGTCCAAAACTCCAACATGTTGTCATGTTGTCAGTCAAATTGCAAACTACTGGCTTACAAGTGACCTTATGGCTCTTCTCTCCAATAATTTTACAGACTATGTTCAGCATCATGAGAGACCTGCAGAGTGACTCACTCTCACTCCTTACAGCGATCACATTCAATCACAGTAACATATGGGCCACTGTCAATAAATTCAGTGCATATTGACATCTTTGACTGTAAAAATGAAGAAATCCTTTTTTTCCTAAACACTTATTGAATATTTTAAAGTAGAAATACGACATATAACTCCTTCAAACATATAGTCTGTAACATGACAAAAATTTTAACATTTTGAAAAAGAAAACAAAAAAGCTTATATACTTCTAACAAATACTGAACATTCCAAAGAAAGTGGTCATACTGTAATAAATCAGATTTTTTTTTTTTTTTAAATCACGACAAATTCATTCATAGACTAAGAACTTCACTAACTTGCCTCTCTTTTTACATACCATAATTATGGAATTAATTTGTTCTGCTTAATAAACTACCTTTTTTAAAATCAGTGCTCTGATGTAGCTTCTATTTAAGATTTGTGATACTGAAATACTCTGCATTTCTGTATTTGTATGCCATAGTACTCAGATATGAAGACCTTGCAAAGGACAGGAGGCCAGTGACTCACCTTCATTCTCAACAGCAGCTGCAATTTTACTTTTCAATCTCTCTTTCCATCTGAATGTGTCATGCAGCTGTGTACTGAAATAATAATGAAATACAGGCTAAGCAGATGAGACCTTCTCATAACGCTCTAGAATTACAAACTGATCCATGGCCAAGTCTAGTATCAAGAAGGAGCATCTGTATTTGATTTGCCTGAGGATACATGCATTGTGAGGTAATGAGATGAAAATTTAATATTCAACAGCATGGTCATTTTTATCTTTAAACATCTGAGCCTTTACCAGATCAATAAAATGTACTGAATATGCATTTTAGATGATTAATTGCTCATTAGGTCTAATATAAAAATGACTCGCAGATCTGAAAATGACTGTTTATCTCTTTATCACCTCCTAATATAGAAAACTAATGATTTTCTATTAATCAGTTGCTTTGTGTGAAAGACCCCACATTAAGGTGTAATCTTTGATTAGTCTGGTTTTGATTCCATTAAACAATTACCTGTGATTTTACAAATATAAAGCAGTCATGTGTTACATTTCAGAACCTTTAACCCAATACTTTAGATTTTAGTTGATAAATATACTATGCAACTACCTGATAATCTTTTTTTACAGTTTGTAAACACTAGCGCGTTGACCTGTGGGGATCCACAGGTTCTAATTGTGGTAGTTTTTATGCTGTTGTGTATTTATGCATGCTGTACTGCATTTGTCCAGCAGTCAACCAAAGCATTCTGGCCATAGCAATGTGATTGCAAGGCTATTGTATTCCAAAATTACTAGTATCTCCCAAAATATTGGTCCGATCAACTTGCCGTTTTCACTAGTCTCTTCCTTGACCAAAAATACATAAGTATGCCAAACTGCAGCAGCCATCTCTTTCAGGATTATGTGTTAATCCCTGGACACACACGCATACAGATGCCACTTGGCTTTTATAATATAGATGAGAGATGTCCTTGTCCTCCAGTAAGGTAAGGCAAATAAGTCTCTGAATGGATTCAATTATGTTTTACATGACCTACAACTGATGGAGAAGATTTGTAAAAGGACTTGTGCTAATTTTGGATAGTTACAATACACAGAAAAATTGAAAAAGGCCAATTTGTACTCAGTGACAAGTTCACACATGCACATGTGACAATCTGAATAAATAGTGTTTTTTCTGGAGCTAGTAACTTTATATCCCGAACTACTGATGATACCGCCTACAAAAAAACCTCATTTCTAGTCTTGTCGTATTCAAGACTGGTCTGGGCCTCATCTCGGTCAAAAAGGACTCAGGTTTCCTTTTCAAGACCAGTCAAGACCACAGCGAAAAATGTGTCACTATATTTCTGGTTCTGTTTTCTGAGTCATTTGCTAACACCAAAAAAAGAATAAACTTCTTTCAATTCAGTTCAATTTATTTCAAGTATGCAACAAAACAACAACATAATCTTACATGAGTGCCTAGAAATAAAACAGATATATAAAACATGAAAATTTATAACATACAATGTCTTCATGCACATATACGAAAAGGAGTGGAGGGGCCATAAACTTATTCAATCCCACCCATTCTCCACACAAGTCTTTCAATTAGAAAACTTTTACAATTCTTGATTCATCTTTCCACAGGCTGTCGCATTCTTTTATTCACCCTTAAAAAAATCTCACTCTGTAATATCACTGGTCAACATTATAAAACATTTTTTTTTTTTTAATTGGTGCAGTTGCTAAGGTGAAAGCAGGAATTTTCTCTGGATCCCAGATTGGAGGACTCTTTGGTGATCCAGTATTCCCCTAAAAGCTCAGCTCTCTAGAATTAACAGCTTAGGATTCATTTGTACAAGTTGTGCAACATTTTCTGAGCAACTACAAAGCCTCAAATTATGATCAACTAGTTAAGGTCATGCTAAAGGCACATGAGTTGATGGGTTGCAGACAGTCACTCAAATTTCATTTCAATTTCCTCCAGATGTGCCTTGATTTTCTCCCACTCAGTTTGTTTAATGTAAGTGACTGGCATGGTCAATTATTCCATCAAGATATTCCTGAAATGGAAACCATCTACCAAGGGACTTCCATCCAAACATGATGGTGATTACTGTTAATAATAATAATAATAATAATAATAATAAATCACATTTATATAGCACTTTTTTGGACACTGAAAGACGCTGTTGGCTCCTAAAGTGGGAAAGTGTCAAAGCTGACAAGCACAAGACACAGTATTGATATAAGTCAAGTTCATCTGCTACTTAGAATGAACCTCAGTGAATTGATGTTCATAACTATAGGTGAATTTGACCATTTTAGCTTATATTATTCACACGTTCTGAGTACACATTAAAAGGTGTTGGTGCAAGATGTAAAAAAATAATGTTTATTTGCACATTCCCATAATTCAGAATCCTTATGCACTGGATAAATTCTGAATTCAGATTTGGGATCCACATCATCAGTCGTTTTCCCTCTAGTAGTAAATCATTTTTGTTTTTGCTGCCATAATGTCCCAGTATTGTATCTTATCTAGTTTCATCTTGGTCTCATCCTCTCAAATTCTTGATCTTGACTGTAATGTTACTCTTTTTCCCAAAAAAATACACACTAGTCCTCTTCTTTTCCACATCTGATTCAGATATATTTAAACTTTTTTCTTTTAAAAAAACTTTGAATACAAATTCCTTCATATATGACTGCCTCATGTGCTCATTAAAAGCCGCAATTATGCTCTACATTAAAGATGCATACATATACAGACAGAGTATACAGAGAGACATCTGTATTTCTGTCCGGTCCCTGGGAGGTTGTGGATGCAAACCCCAACGGAGGAAACAGAGCAGTACCACCAAGAACTGTGGAGGCAGTGTTGAGATTCAAAGAGAATAATTTCCAGAAATTGTGAAACTTTTTAATGAGTGCCTGTGTGAGTTAGTGAAAAAGTACCCTTCTCGATATCAACATTAGTATCCACTAGGGCATTAATGACTTCAGATTTTTTCAGATCGACTTATTTGTCAATAAAGTCGAAGTCAAGTTGACTTGTCATGTGATGATGTCATCACATTGACAGCGTAGGAACACCACAGACACACTGCCATTCAACAATGAGCAACTTGTACTAACGTTCACTGGAATGTACAGTAAAGAACAGGCTTCCGGCTCTCCTCAGGGACAGTCACTCTGCTCACTCTGTCCCTTATCTATCTCCCACTGCTTTGCTGTCTTGTCTCCCTGATTTTAGCTCCTCTTTACTCTTCAGACAAAACGGGCAATTATGGATTTGATCGGCTGGTCCCTCAATGCAATTGACCAAATTTTCTCGACGAGGAAGCAGAGGACTGGGGAGGCTGCTTGTCCTGGAGGAACCTACCCACTTGGCTATACGCAGGATTCCTGGAGAAACTGGAATTCAGTGTGTTTGTCAACATTGGCTGTGGAAGATGTAGAGGATGTCTACATATTTGGCTTTATGATACTAGGATTCATGTTGATCAGTGGTAGCGGATTCCTGGGTTATTGCAAAATCAAGAAGGGGCTGGCAGCTCGCCGGGCGTGCAAGGAGCTGTCGGGGGACGGATGTACGGACAGACGGACGTATAATCTGGCCAGAGCACTAAACACTCAGACTTTCACGCTGGTGGAGCTGGACTGTAACCTCGTCATGGTCATGGAGCTTGCTCAGAAAATGGATGGCAACTTGGAGAAAGTTGGGGCTCTACTGAAACAGGATGGTTAAACTAAATTTGGAGGTTCTTCAATTTGACTTGATTGATCTTGTGTGGGACTAAGACATTTTTGCTGGAACTCACTGCAGCAGAAAATAAAGTTGCAGCTGTGGGTTATCTGTTGGCCTGCACTTAATAAAGGCTATTGCTTAAAAAACGGCCCTGGCATCTACATCCAAATGTGACCAAACGTGGAGAGGCAAGTTTCTGCCACAAGGAAAGAAAAACATTTTGATTGCACCAATGAAGATGTATTTGAACTTCCATGATTTATCCGACTGCATAAATACATGGACGTATCACTGCACATCCCTGACAAAACCATGAATATTATCTGGCTGACTGCTTTCCTGTGTTTGACCTGTTTCTGGCCCTGACTATCCTCTGCTCTGCCCTAGTCGGCGCACTGACGCCATTCTCCGGCATGGGCTGTGTAGCCCCACTTTCCACCTCGCCAGGAGAGCTGATGAGGAATGCAGGAGTTGTCTCCATCTTAGATTCCTGCTGTATTATCTTGTTGTTTTTTGGACTATTTTGTACTGTGTTAATTAAACACATTTACTATTTTACATCTGCCTCTGGGTTATGCACTTGGGT
>JAPTGW010000010.1:27776940-27797108 GCA_029814545.1 Apogonichthyoides opercularis
GAGCGTCCTGCTTCGACTGCTGTTTGTTGTCCTGTTTCGACTCCTGCTTGGCGTCCTGCTTCGACTCCTGCTTGGCGTCCTGCTTCGACTCCTGCTTGGCGTCCTGCTTCGACTCCTGCTTCGACTCCTGCTTGGCGTCCTGCTTCGACTCCTGCTTTGAATCCTGTGTAATGTCCTGCTTAGCATCCTGCTTTGGCTCTTGTTTCGACTCCTGCTTGGCATCCTGCTTCGACTCCTGCTTCTTCTTGGGCGACCGGGCCCTTGGTAGGGGAGACACAGAGGTCTCCTCTGGCTGGGCAATGCTGCGGTTCCTGAGGGTTCGACCACAAAAGTTCTCATCCAATCCATTGAGCCCCACTGATGACCTTGTGACACGCGAGGAACGGGATGCGGCCATACTATGGCGGGTGCCTACAGTCTCCTCATTCTGGTGCTCTCTCCTCTGCAGCAGAATGTGGGCACCTGTAAAACACAGAAAGATAGATATATTTCAATAAAACAATGAAATGAACATGCCACTAATGTCACAAGGTTTTGTTTGGATTCTCTGGTCAGAGCTAAAAATGAATGCCGCATCAATACTCTGAGGTGTTTCAAATGAAAGCGTCCCCCAAAAGGCCTTTGTTAAATACCGCTCAGGTCATTTCTCAGCTCACACCAGAGGGTATTGATTTCTCCTGTCATTGTAGCTAAGCAACACCATCTGTCCACAGGCAAAACTAGATGTCTTATCTTAGTTCTCTACAAAAGAAATACATTTAAAAAGGTGTAAGAGCTTCACTGGCAGAAGATAAGACAAGAAAGAATAAGGTCAGATCTCCCATCTAACCTAATAAACCAATCACTTAATGTCTTATGACACTTCACAAATGTCACAGCTTCCAGTCTCATCTGTATGTGCACTGTAACTCAAGAGAAAAAAGGTGACTGGAATGTAGTGTGCAATTTAGGCTAAATAATGAAAAGACTTAATGCTGTCAAGGAAGTAATTTTGCCAAATATTTAAATACCTGCCTTTAGAAACAAAAATAATCACGTAAAGCAAGCCAATATAGAGTGTCCACATTTGGTAGAGGATTTCCTTCTTGCCGATATCATGACTTATTCCACTTCACCAAGAATAAATATAATTTACCTCTTCACTGACTTCTGACTCCGTACCTACACTGCAAGACTTACATGCAATTCAGAAGAGATAACACTGCCAACACAGTTTTGTCATCACACTCTGTAGGCTTTTTATCTCTTTATAACAGGTGCACAAGTGGACCAACAAGCAGCAATCCTTCTGTAACTCATCAAAGCATACAAAAATGAAATGGTCTGACAACAACAATCCTACACAAGGTTTAGAAGCTGAGTGTAGAAATTCATAGAGGCTTAGGACATGACAATAAACTTCCTAACAAACTTTAAGGCAGAACAAAGCTATTCAAACTGGCTCTGTGCGTTACTGAGGCATCACGGAGATGACAGATGAGACACATTACTGTGTATGAAAACAAAAACCCTGGGTTTTTAGTGTGAAATGTAACATGACAGATAATCTAGTCATACATTGGAATTTTTCTTTTTAACTGTGACTAAAGTTATTTTATGAATATTAAGGCAGTCACTGGGTTCAACATAATCTTAATTGAAGAGTTACTCAACTATTTAGTGCATATATAGATTTCTTTCTAGAAAATCACACTATCGTTTCATAAGCAGCATCTCAATCATAACAACCTTCCAACCAAATTTCAAAGGAATTTGACTTGAAATAGTTGAGAAAATTGACATATCAAAGACAAACCATCAACAGATACGTACACATCTAACAATATTAGGCATTAAAACACAAAAACAATATCAATACTGTTCTGTATTCATAAACTTGCTTTATAACATTTTACTAAATATTAATAAGCTTAACCATAATGCTTTAACACACTGTGTCATAGCTCTGCCTTAATTCGGTTTTACAGAAGTTGGTAATCTGGTTACCTACATGCACATCTTTGTGAAGTTAAAAAACACAGTAATTCCAAAGAACATTCCCATTCAACACACACAATCTTTGACATTGAAGCATCCTCTGCTCTAGATCACGATACTGGTTAATAAATCTAACAACAGAGGGCGAAGGAAAAAAAAATCTACTCTGAAAAGGTTGTGTGAGAAAGTGACATTCAGGGAGCACTGTCCTTTAGATGGCAATGTAGTCCATTGTAGAGGACAGAAATTATTATATCCATTAGTGTTATGGACAGGCTTTTCATTTACATTAATTCCAAGTGCAATCAATCTATGAGTGACCTCTGTCAAAACTAATTTGAAAGCATTTTGTTGCCTTTCCTGGGACAATCCTTGCCTTTTCTAACACTACATTTGGACAACTACCTCAAGTCAGAATCCACACCAGCTACAAATACATTTTGATAATGTTCCTATGGGGTCAAGCGTAATGGTCACCTGGAACAAGCCCAACCACATGCACATATTACTCACACTCCAATAAAGCCTCCAGCTGAGAAAGCTAATGTGATTTGTCCATGCATAAAATAAGAGACTGAAAGAAAGAAAAACAGAAAGGAGAGAGCAGGGGGCAGGTTATTCAGACTGAGCAGTCACCCTCAGACTCGACATGGCAAAACTAATTAAGCCTGCTGGCCTACTATGAAAAACCTGAAAAATAATGACTACTTAAAATTATTAGTAGCCACATAGTTGAATAAGATTATGGAAATTTTACTGGCATTTCCAATAATTAACATATGGCTGGCAAAGATGAAAAGACCTAAATTAATAACAAATAAAGGACTACTGCTGTATTCTATGCCAGTTAGAAATTTTCAGTGTTTTAATACAAAGTTGCCATTATTACATTCTAAATGTCATAATCTCATCTGAGATCCTACTCCTGTTAAACCTATACAATTAAAAAGTGAAGTGTTAACAAAAAGTTCAATGAAAATAGCAAAGTCTTTAAACGATCTAATATGATATTGACTTATTAAAACTTTTTGGTTCTCGTTTTAAGTATCTACTCTATTCATATTTGCTACAACACAATATTTTTCCATGTCTGACACTTTATTTTGACTGTTAGTTAACACCAAAGTGCAGTCACGGGCCTAAGTTTAATAATACAAATGGATCAAAAATATTTAATGTGTCAATACAGCTACAGAGACAGGAGCCATGCGTTACTGAAATTCTCCATCTACTCACTTCCTGTTCGTTTATAAAGCGCGTGTTTGTCTGAGAAGTTATGGCAACACGTGCAGATTACCATGACAGACTTGACCTAAAATTTCTTATCATTAAACTGGCCAAGATTTAAGAACATTAGACACTGACTGAATCACTTAACGCACATCAAACAAACAAAGTGTGATCAATACAGTTGACAAACAGCTACGGTCATACCCGATGTGACTATCTTAAATTATGAAATATATGTTGATAAACGAAGAAGCTGTGAATAGTACTTTATCGTCGTATGTACTGTTGCTGACCTGTAGTAAACACTTCAACCGGGCCTACTGGCAACAAAAAACCACGAAGTGGTCTTGGTATACATACCGATGAGAATCGCTCAAATCCCAACATCCCAGCTAATCAGCTGCCGCGAGCTCAATGCAACAAAGTTGGAGGCACGAGGATGCTGTTAAACTAGCGAGGCTCGAGTCTGTTGCAGCGGCACGTGCCGTTGGCCAAGTTACCATTAGTTTGCAGCAGATGAACTAACGCCATAAAGTTCACGATTTACAATCCAGCGACATGTTTAGGAGAAAGAACACAGTTGGTTTATGAAGCGGGCAAAGGCTACATGTTAGCATGGCTCAACTTCCAAGCAAACGTTACTTGACCTAGCCTGCTGTTTAGCGGGCTAACCTTAGCAAACTAACTTACCGTCAGCTCGGTAGCTAAATATAAAACATTAAAGCTGGAGACGCCAAAGTGTAGACTGTTGCCCCCATGAAATTCAATTCCAATCTTGTACGCTTTACATGATGCCCAACGAACAACTACATAGAAGTGTAACCTGACTCTAGTTTGCTTTTTATCTGTGAACGATTAGTTAGCCAAGTTGGCTAATGTTGCCGTCGCTAGTTCTCCTCGGCTAATTTTCCTGTTAACTGTATCGTGCAGAAAAAGAATCGTGGCGATTTGTAATGTAGCCCGTTTAGTAACGCTACTAACGTCGGGTGTGCGCTAGCTAAGTCTACAACCGATACAGGCGACCTCAGAAACACATTACACAAAAATGGAATGAATACCAACTAACATAATGCTTCACCGGATTTTAACGTTCAGCTGCAGCATAGACTCAAGTAGCATGGTTAGCAACCAAGCGGTATTTTGGTAATTGGTAACCAGTTAGCTGCTACAGCTAGCTGCAGCAGTCTAACATTAGCTACCCAAGCTAGCTGATTGTTCCGCGCACAACTTTGCCGATGTATTTGTGTACTGCCTTTGAAACGAGTCATTGGCATTTTTGGTGCGCTAGCAAACTCTGGTTTTATCGTTTGCTATTCTACAAACACCAAACTAGTGGTTCACTTCGAAATAGCTTTTGTGGATGAAGAATTACACATACCTCACTTCCGTAATTTTGCTGCACGTTCGGCCGCAGCCATGTTTTCAATTCAGTCAACTAGTCGGGGTGTGTGAGCCGAATCAGCCGGGTTCGTCAAAGCGCAACACTATACTGTACATTTTGGCTCCTGCCAAAAGTCACTTACTTTCAGGTGTTCATCTAATATGTTAATCTCTAGGTTCAGATTGGCACCATGTAATAAAATCTACTTTTACTCTTTGCGCTTACTCCATCGTTTCATCATAACCACGTATCCCAGCAAAAAACAGATATGATAAACGAAATCAAGGTGACTACAGTGATCTGCATGTTTTCATCAAGTTTTAATGGTGTCAGCCAGCAAAAAAATCATCATAGATCTTACTCTAGGGACATCCATATGCAGTGACTTACAGTACAGCATTCTGTCTACCCCCTATCAACCAACACATAAAGCAACACCATGCCCATACACAAAAATAATGCCTTTAATTAATCAGATTGCTGATGATGCCGATTACATACTGCAATATGGTTTCCGCAGCTACAGTTTAGTGAAGACTGATCCAGATTGTGATGTGCGTGCACATTTTATGAGCAGCCTTGCATTTACATGCAGTTACATGTGATGTTATGCTGAGACTGAGTGTTATAGCATGCATTCTTAACAGACTTTTGCCTGCTACGTGTATTCTACAAAATCTATCAACATCATACTAAATCACTCCCTTCTGTGATAAATAACCAAGTGCTGAATCTTTACCAACATACTATCAGTACTGGTACATTCACATACAAACCAGACATTTGCATGAGCATGCCAAGTTTTAAGTCTACAGAACAGTGCAAAACACAAATTTCATTCCTGAGACTAGTCAGTAAAATTAGTCCCTTCATAACCTTTCATCACTTGAAGTGTAATAATTTGCTCTTCTTGCCATTCATTAAACAATATTCTCTTACAACAGGAAAAGTGAGTCGTATCTACAGCAAGATGTATTGTGATTCATCAATATCAGCAACACAAGATACATGAACATACAATATGTGCTCATTTGGTCAAGGAAAAAAAAAAGAAATATGGCATTCAGTGAAATTTTTAGCTGCACTTAATTTAAATGCTTGGTTCAGAAACAACCTGACATGAATACTACAGTGCTAATAGAAATTTAAGAGCTCTTTATACAGATTTGTACAACATGACAAACCTCTTGAGACATGTTAATTCCCTCTGTCTGCTGTCAAAGGCCGTCACGTAGCAGTAAAGATGAGGTCCTTTGCTTTGAATGCTTTTGAAATAAAAGTCAAGTGCAAAATAAAAAGGCTTTTCATTTCTTAAATGTTTTGTTTGCTGTAGAGTGCTTGATTAGACGGAGCGCGTCTCCACCTCTATCTTCTCCTCTGACTGTGATGATTCTGTTTCTTGGTGGCTGACGCTCGGCCGAACCGTCACCAGAGGACCGCCGCCATAGATAGAGTGGAGGAAGTTCCACGTTTCCTCAGAAATCTGCCCAGAGTCAGCTCCTGCAGAGTCAAAGCAAACACAAACTACAATAATTAAATCAGGTGCATATTTTTACTAGAGTTTACTTTGTTTTCTTATTTCATATGTGTAACAAAAGATGTAATATGCTTGAATTCACAGGTTCTACCTTGCTTCAGTGTTAGATGTCCATTCTTGTTCACGGTTATCTTTGAATTATCAATAGGTCCAGGAGGGTCTTAATATAAAGAAGAAAGACAATTAGTTGGCTAGATTATTTATGTACCTGTAATTGCAATGCTTGATTTTTTTTGGGATATATATAAATAATTTATTTATTATCAATGGTAATGGTGTCTCAGAGCAAAGAAGCTAAAATGTCAAAGGTTTTTGTCACACTATGAAAGCAATGTCTGCTCCACACTTGCGACAAAGGGAAAACAAATATTAAAGGAGCAAAAGTCACAAGAAAAACACATTTGCAGTCAAGCCAGATGTAAGCTGTTAAAAATAGATATGACAATACAAAGAGCAAAAAAGAAAACAAGTGCAAGAAAACTAAATGCATTTTGATACTTCATTTTGCTGGAGCGGGAGAGATGTGACTCGGGGGACTAAAGCAAACCTCTTTGAAGATAAATCAAGAAAGGGAAGGGGACTTTAGAGTTTGCTTTGAACATGAGTGCCTTTTGGTAACTAAAGAATTTGGATGCTTCATATAAATAAATTATTTGCCATCTTTTACTTGCCATGAAAATACAGGACTAAAAAAAACAAAAAAAAAAAAAAAATCAACCTTATTTGCATTATCAGGGATGACAGTTGAAGATGTAGCATTTAGCCTTTTAATTAGACATTTAAACAGCACTGGGGATAGAGAGGCAAGACCTCTGTCCAATTACCGTTGTCTTTTCCCTTCACAAAGCCCTCCCATTCGCGAAACCACTGCATGCTGATGCAGTATATGACCACTGGAGACTCCTCCTCCTGGAACGCCTTGTTCAGCTACAGAGATAGAACAGAGGGGAGGAGAGGGAAAGAGGAAATGGGGGAGGAGTGAGCGGTAGAGACAAGAGGGAGGCAAGAGGATGCAGAGGGATGGGGTGGAGAACCAGGAGGGGGAGTTAGGGGCAAAAAAAGAAAAAAATGAAGTGAGGATAAAAGGATTGAGAGAAGAGGAGATGAAAAACCTCATCAATTCTCTGTGGTAGTTATTCCAATTAGATAACAGTTGCAATACTACACTGCACCAATATCATCTTTCTTAGAAATGGCACAATCCCTGTTCCTCTCTTTAGCCTACTGAAGCTCTTCTCTTTCCCAGACGGATGGACAGACAAACAGACGGATGGACACACACACAATATCCACCTCTCACTTTGAGCAGCCGCTGTGTGTGTGTGTGTGTGTGTGTGTGTGTGTGAGCAGACTGAGCAGACAATAACAGCTGCATCTGTCCCAATGCATTAATGATAAGGCTTTCATCAGACTCGCACCTCTCATCTCCTGTCGAATGAAGCGCACCAACACATGCACCAACTCAACTGGTTAAATACACTGTATAATAGGCCCATACACAGCAATGATGACTGGCTGCACAGAAGCTCAAGGACACACAATGCATTATCACTCACACACCATTTTTTTCCTTTTTAAACACTGACTAAAGCACCATCTCCCTCACCCCCACCCCCATCCCCCTTTGTAATCACTCTTCTTGTCTTGCAGTTACAAAAAGAAGGCTCACCCGGATGAACATGTCCAGTTCTGCCTTGCGCCGCTTCTCCAGTTTTTCTATCTCGATCTGGCATGTGTGGCAAACATACAGGTGGTTGACAGCTGGTCCCCCTCCGTACCTGCAGTGAGCACTCACGTTTACTCACAAAGACTAAACTGAGTAACAGTGATTAACACAAGATTGTGGGGGAAAAACATTAAATAAAAAAATACAGTTGGGATGTACCTGCTGTATAGGTGATCCCACACGTTCTGTGGCAGCATTATGACCAGATCATCAATGTAGGTGGCTTTATTGGGTGGCACACCTAATAAAACACATTAAACCATCTTAAGATTAGAGCTGCAGTCATTAATTGATTAATCAATTAGTTTTAAACTTTTCGATTAATCAACAACTACCTGCATTTTGATAATCACTTACTCAGTTAAAGTCATTTTTAAGAAAAAAAAAAAAAATCTGAATCCTGCCTCTTACATTTCAATATTTTTTCATCATTTTAATCTTCTATTGCAGTAAACTGGCAATCTTTGGGCTTTGGACCAAACTTAAGCATTTCAACACATCACCTTGGGCTTTGAGAAATAACAATTGGGCATTTTCACCATTTTCTTACATTTAATGGAATAGCCAACTATTGATTAATGAAGATGATAAAGAGCAGATTAATCTGAGAAATCAAAGTTATCATCAAATATCATAAAAATTCAGTCTCCCTAATACAAAGGGAAAACATGTATATTGTGTTGTAAATTAATTAATAACAATGTAATTAAAATAGCATGTTTCACATTCATATTGTGACATGGAAATGCCCTGTAAAAAGGAAAAGGTATGAGTGCTGTCTTATCTTTTGGCTTAACATTTACAGAATCCCACTGACATGCACTGACTGTGGAATGACACTGATCACCATAAACAGATGATTATTGTAACTGAACCTTTAATTACTCATCTGTCTGTATGTCTAATATTTGGTTTCATAGTGCAAATGGGGTTTATTTACCTATGACTGTTGATTGGGGTAAAGCTAGATACAGATGTTTTTTCCACTTTATGCATGAATGCTGTCGAAATACCTGACACCTCTGATTATGAATTAAAAGTGGCACAGCTTTTCCCACTTAGCAGGTTGTAGTCATGCATCAAAGGCTATGACTTGAATGCAGCAGAAAACTCAAGCAGCTAATGGAAACTAAAATTTTTCAGGCTTCCGGGCGATTTTTCTTTCTTTTCCCCCACAGTACAGGGGCATCATATGGCCGCACATTATCAATCCATTTTCAGTGGATGGCTACAGTCACAGGTGGATAGTCATTTTCCTTTAAGAGAAAATACACACTATCAGGCTCAGGTACAAAAAAACCCTAAATAGAGTTGTAAGTTACTACTATAAGAAAATTACTGAAATACCATTTGTACAGGAATGACAATGTGTTGCCAAGTCTAAAATTATAACAAACACTAACTGAAATTTGAAATCTGAAACTTCCCATGTCCAGCAAAACACTAAAAACATTACTGAACCAGAGAAGACATACAACATGAGTCACAGAAAAGAAGCTACTGAAATGTAGAGTAAAAAGTGATGCTTAAAATAATGACATGGCCTACTTGGTTGATCCCTTATATCACATGTATCTAATATCTAATTACAAGCGATTGTACACACATAAATGAACAAGTCAAAGCTAAACTGCTGGGGTTTTTTTCTCCTTATGGCTCATTTCCATGGGCAACGTGCATTTTATATTTCTTTATTTGACACTTGTATTGTGATAGCAGCATGTTGGTAGAGCACTCCTGCTTATTTGACCTACTTAGATATTTCCAATGATGATGCAATGAACAGAAGAGTGAAAATAAGCAGCGAGGCTCTCTATGCGTGGAAAATGAAATCATTGGCTAACATGCTGCAAAACAAGTGGCTTGACTGGACTGATGTTATCTCTACCCATGTATGTACTTGTCGAGCTGGGTGGTATACAGTGGTTGCTGCAGCAAAGGAGGAAGAAGATGCTTATTGTGCACTAGGAGACATATTCTTCTTAACCAATGTGGTCTAACAGAACCTTAATAAATTTACAGTTTACCTACTTAATTTTCAATTTCGAGAGTTAGACTGGCACAATCCCTACTACAATCCTTCCTTCTTTGGTAAAAAAAAGAAGAAAGAAGGATCATCTGCAGAAAGAGAAGTAAAATCCCCTTTTGAAGTCAGCTATGTTGTTGAGGGAATACTCTGCAGTGTTTGTCAAAGGAAGAAATCCCTGACAAGAATCCAAAGGAAAAGATGTGTGAGTTTAGAGAGGGCAGGTTATGATTTATGATTTTTAAAAAAAGGAAAAACACAGGGCAAGGAAAAAAAAGATCCTTGACCTCTGGGCTGTTAGCGTATGAAAATAACGCACCTCCATGAGAACAAAGGAAATCATCATTGGATATGGGCCCTGGCTCGGCAAAGGTCTTGAACTTGTTAAGCCACTGTCGAGAGATGTAGAACTGCAGAAGACTGGGCTCCATCATGTTGAATAACCCCGACACCCTCCTACGTTCTTTCACTGAATCTTCATTGCTCTTTCTGTGACAAGATGGAGAGCAGATTAATTATGTGAGCCATCAAGTGTTAGCTACGAATATCTAAACAGCCACATTTACTCAACTCAGAGACTGACAAGGATTAATTTAATCTTAGTTTAGGTGTAATCAAAGCTCAGAAAACTAGATTTAACATGAATACACCAAGATTTAAAAATCAAGTAAAGCTCTATTGCATTAATGTTATTTAAATATATCCAACTTCATTCATGTCTAGTCCATTCTAATGAACTTGGAGACATGGTAGCTACATCCCCGATAGCAATCATACTTAATTCATGAAGATAATGATTTGCAACAAGATGCAAAGATAAAATTTTGTTAAGACTCAATTTTTTTATGTATTCAGAAAAACAGTGTTACAAAGATATAAAGATATGTGAACTAACATTCCCAATTTGTGCACAACAGATTCTAAAGACACAGTGTACTGTGATCATGACCTTCGATTTGATCTTGGTTTGTCCAAAACAACAAACACAGACAAACGCAGCTATAAATATAACCTCCGTGGCAGAGCGAAAAATTTAATTATTAATTAGAAAATTAATTTGTGTGCTATCATGACCTGACCAGAAAATGTGGGCATTGAAAGCCATTAACCTTTGGCAGCTCTGTATTCCTAAACACTTAAGATCAAGGGCAAAACATACATTGTTACCAAATTGTTAAGGACATTTGAACCGCTACTCAAATCCATATGCTTTACAAATTCAGAAACTGTGCACCATCTTATGAAGTTCTACAACATTGATCAAGGAAATCCATGAAATTTGGTCCTCCAAGTTGATAAATGGCTGTAACTTGCTTAGGTCAAGTCAGAAACAAAAATCTCACCAAATTTTACTTGTACTTTAAAAAAAAAGAATCCATTCTTTAAAAAAAAAAAAAAAAAAAGAAACTTGGTACTTTAAAATCAATCAGACTGAAATATAAGACTCTCCTGAATCAAAAATATGTATAGCATGTGATGCTGACTCCAGGAACAGGTCAATAAAATAAAGTAAGTGCAGGAAAAGAATAATGGAGTCATAAAAGTGAAAAACAGAAGACAGAAAATACACAACTGTACAGTAAAAGTACAAATGAGACTGTCTGACAGCTGTTTGTTTTAGTCACGTCTTCCAGTTCAACCAGTATTTTAAGACAATCTGTCCCTTAAATTTCTTGAACTTGCTTTCACTCTTAGCATCCTAAACAGGCAGGCATTTTAAGAATGGAACCTCAAGTACAGGTTTGAAGTTAACACTATATCCCATTTTAAAATCGGAGTTTTAAGTTTTCATGCTGCAAAATTCACTTTAATCTTGGTTTACAATCAAGTCCAAACTGATATTTAAGGTGCAATATCTATGTAATTTGCTATGATTTCACTGGTTTTGAAAATTAATTGTTGAAGCAACACATCTGCTGACTCCTAAAGTTGTTGTCCACAACTATGAAAGTGATATAAAATGGCTTACTTATAGAAGAGCACGTAAGCCTCAGCATTCTGGACGCAGGACTCTGAGACTTCTGTCACACTTTGGTCGTCAAATTCATACCATAGATTGTTGGCGTCGTTCCTGCAGTAGGCTATATAGTGGCCACCTGGCATTACACAAGGAAAGACATTAGACAAGCATTCATAAATCTAACAAGTGCATGTGAAAATTTTCTACGGGCTGGTGAATGCAGTCGTCCCATCTAGACAGAAGGCGGGGTGCGACCGTGCCCACTCACTGCTGGCAGTGCCGTGGTGACAGATGACTGACAGCAGGTCGTAGTTGGTGGTCTGGGCAGAACTGTCTTTGGCCAGAAAAGGCTGCAGATCCAGGCCTTCAAGTGGGAAGGAGACATGAGTGCTTATCTTGGTGGAGAACATCAGTTCATGTCTGAAGCGCTTCAAATGGATGCACAGGATCTAGAGCACAGGAGGACATTCCGTTTTAGAAATCTGTCGAGATGTTACAGATAAAGATTTTGGTTTCTATCGTTTCAACTTACCTCTGGCAAACTTTGCACTTTACAGAATTTGACTCCATTTCGTAATCTAAAAAAAGATGCGGAAGAATGACATTATAATGTATAGTTCAGTATTATATTTTTATTCAGTTTGGACAAAAAGCAAAAGTAAGATACTCACTTCTTGCATTTTTCACAGCTATACATATTGTCTCCTAAAAAACACAAATAAGCATATAGTTAAAATATTATTCAGATACAAGCCCATGTGTAAAAGGGACCAGCACTCACTGTTTTCTCACCTTTTAATTCATCTCTTGCAAAGAAGGCTGCAAGACAGTCTTGGAGTGTAACCACTGGACCCCAGAACCAACTAAATATAGACACCACAAAAGTTAAGACAGCTGCAAAGGTTTATGTGAACAAAATACTGTTGTGAACATCAACACACCTCTTGATATACTCCATGACAAAGGCAATCCAGCCCTGCGGTGCGTATGCTTCCCCACAGGAGCCAGCTTTTACCAGAGAGGTCTGGTGGGTGGAGGAGTGGAGCTTAGCCAGGTCTTCTTTCCCTGGGATGGGCAATGAAATATCCTGGAAGTTCTCCAGGGTCACAGACACCTGACAACACACAGACAGAATAAGAGTTATACTTAGATAGCTGTGATCGACATTCATATGGTTTGAAGATTTTTCTATCTTTTCTAACTATCAGTTATGCCTGCTTGTATGAAATTGTCTACTTTACTTAAGTAAAAAAATAAAAATGAAAAATTCAGTGTGTCCTTGAGTATTATTACCAGATAAGCTGGGAAGTAAACATTTCTGAAAATTCGTATAGTACTTCTGTAATGCCACATTAGAGCACCGTTTCACAGTGTAGTACTGGTTGAATAATAATTCATAATTGCTTTAGAAAACTACATAGATGAAAATAAAGTGAGAACAGAACTGGGACAGAAAGCTTTTACATGTTCTGCTCTCAATGCCTGAAACAACTTACAGAAGGAGATACAATGGAAGGAGCTGGTCTCTTAATGCATTCAAAGTCATTCTAAATGAATGGGAAAAGGATAAATCTGGATGTAGATGTTTTTCTAACTGATTGAATCGGGTTCTGCTTTGAGATGCTTTTAAGGAACATTGCTGATTATACTTTTAGTATCTTTTGATGGTGTTTTATATGTTATTAGTATAATGTTTTATGTATGGTCCAAGAACTGAGTTTTACTATGTGTTTTATGTACGTTTTTAGTGTGAATGTATGGATGAAATATGAAATTGTAACTTCTGCTGCTGTTGTCTTGACCAGGACACTTCTGCAAAAGAGATTTTTAATTTCAAAGAGCCTTTTTTTCCTTGGTTAAATAAAAGGTTACTTTTTTTTTTTTTAAATCATATTTATTTTCACCAACTGTGCAAGCAACTAAAAATGTTTGTGATACATGATGTAAACAGACATTTAGACTTAGAATTGCATAACATATTTAAAAACCAAGTTTTTACATTTTAAGCTTCTTATCATATATAAGAAACTTAAGATATTCTAATCAAAGTGGATGTAGCAACTAAACAGCATGCAGTTTTCTGGCAAGGCAGCTAAAGTCCCCACAACAACATACCATCTCCAGTATGGCTACATGCATTTACGGAAATTGATTCATATTTTGTAGTCTTGTATGAGGTAGTGATTTCTTCACCCACTGTGACCTTGGCCTTCAACCTTGCAATGTTAAACTTCATGTAGCAAAGTCAGTTTAAGCAAACAAGACAGTTCACTGGAGTATTTCATGTATCACTGTCACATGGTTTCTCCATTCTCCATCTCCAAATGGAAAAAGGAATGCGATTTCCAGATTCCAACAGATGCTTTTGCCCCAAAGTCATCCAAATAAGAATCTGACCTGTTATTCCCAAGCCACATTTCTTTAGAACCCTCCGACACTAAAATGGCATTTCTCAAGCACAAATATAAAGAGAAAATTGACTCGTTTGAGGTTGTAATGGAATTTTAACTTCTTTGTCTAACTCCTTCTCTGTCTCATGTCCCTCATCAACACCCCCTACTGTATGTAAATAAGCAACAAAAGGTGACTGTTAAAACCCGGGGCTTATCACTCAATCAAAAGGCCCTTTGAAGAGACTGGAGGTGTCGCCTGACAGATGGGATCCACCCTATAAAGCTTGCCACAAGCTCGAGGTCTTTCTTCACAATCACCACTCGTGTGCAGACTAACCTTTCTTTGCCAAGAAATAAACACCTTGTCGGCCGGCAGAAGTCTCCATTTTATTATTCACCAGCAGCAGAGAAAAATTTCCACAAAAAGGTCCATTCCCATTTCAGCAGTGAAGTCTTGTAAAATGTTGGTTAAAACGAGTGGGAAAAGAAGCAAATGATGACTGCGCTAAAATAAAGTTAGCTACTCATAAAAATGTGAGATTAGTGCATAATTATTTTATTCAGACTTTTTTAACCTACTTTCATCCATCCACACAATGTTCCCTTATGACCACGCCCACTTACAAGAAGGAGGTGTGTCATTTCATATCATTGGTAAGTTACGCTGCGTCATCTTTGTAAATGGACAACTGAAGTACTATATCTTGACAGTGGACATGTATCTAGTAGTTAAAGATAAAATCTGTTTAATTTGGACCAAGACATTAATTTTAAGATTTCATTCACAATTTATTTATTTTTGGTCATATTTCTCTACTTTGAACAGCCTGTAACCATCTGCATGCAGAATCATAAGGCTCTCAAAAAGAAAAAGAAATTCAAGATAATTTATCCAAAATTGTTGTTACTCTGCTAAACCTCAGGAAAAAAACAGAGAAATGCAGGTAAAAACATAAGCCTCTTGTTGCTGGTAATTATTCACATTGTAACACAATTGTGCATTCAATGTGTGTCTAAACTACAGCAGCAATGGAAAAGAAAAACTTTGAACTTTAAAATTGACACTGACACCATGTTTTTAATTTATTACACTTAAAGATTATCACATAATATTTTATAATTGAGCCACACTTTCGTGCTTAAACCTACACCCACCAGCAGAGTAATGGAATGTTTCCCTTAAATGACTTGTTCTTCCCTTGTTACCGTCCATCATACCCTCTCAGAAAGAGTAAAAAAAAAAAAAATACAATACTAACCCGATCACAGGTGAGGCACTGAACTGAGCTGACAATGGTCCCATCAAACACATCTGAGATGACACTGCGATATTTCTTCTGACGCTTATTCTTTGGAGGGGAGAATGTGGTCACCGCTGTGGAAAAATACAAAAAATGACAGTGAGTGATTTGTGTAACATGAATAAACAGACTGGTTAAAAAAAAAAAAAAAAAAAGAAAAAAAAAAGACGTGGTACAACATGTGGTAAAACTGCATTATCTGTTTTTATATTCTTACTTCCAATCAATAACTACTCTTTTCAAAGCAGCGTATGACTTTCATCATAAATCATTTTTCAAATTTGTAAGACCTGAGTGATAGCCTACTTATCACTAATCCATTAGTCTTTCCATGCTTATGCATCTGAATCACTTCCTTCACAGTGAACAACTTTGAAGATGACTCCATCATAAACACACAGTCTGCTTGTTTACATAACAAACCAAAACATCACTCGAGCCTTTTCGGAAATTTTGTCACGAAGTACATTGTGGGAATGAGAATTCCACACAGCAGAAATTTCGCTGTCTCTTCGTGAGTGCTGAACCCAAATGTCACATTTACCTCCATCCTGTATAATTTTACATTGTAGCAATCTAGCTCGTTTTCTTGCCGAATCTTTAAAAACCACTTTTGCTTGGTCACCTTTCACACAGTGCACTTCGACAAAATTCTGAAAAGGCTCGATTGACATTTCGGTTTGTTATGTAAACAAGCAGATTGTGTTTATAATGGAGTCATCTTCAAAGTTCTTCACCATGAGGGAAGTGATTCAGGTGTGTAAGCGTGGAAAGACTAATGGATTAATGATAATTAGGCTATCACTCAGGTTTTACAAATTTGAAAAAAATAAATAAATAAATAAAAAATTTGGGATAAAAGTCATACACTACTCTAAAAATATATCATTGTAAATAACATTCTCTTTTAGCACTATTATGGTTTGTGATGTGACTTTGTAACTCTTAGCTTGTTTGTTTTGCTTCGCTTTTACTGTTTTATCTGCCTACTATTCTGCATCTTGGCCAGGTCATCATTGGAATTGAGAACTGGTTCTCAACTGACCGACCTGGTTAAATAAAATAAATATTTTTTTTTAAAAATGTTAAAAATAGGAATGCCAGATGTACCTTTCTTGTGTACAGGGTTAAGGCTAGGCCACCCAGAGGTAGCTTTGGGTGGGCTGCTGGACATTTTTGGAGCATGTCCTTCCATGGGGACAGGACTCTGTGGTCTTGGATGGATCGTATTGTTGGACAACTGGATGTCTGGGAAGGAATCTAGCAGAAAATCCAACAAGTCTTAAGACTTTAAACAGCATAAAGGGGTGGAAAAAGAATGCAGTTTAATTGCATATAGAAAATTAATAGGAGCTGGAGTGTGTATCTTCTTGTAAATTACCTGATGTTCTGCCCTGAATCTTGATGGCTCCCTGGCTGCTAATAATAGGCGTGGTCTCAGTGGTTGTGTCAACATCTTTGTCCATGTCCGCTCCAGTGCTTCCCCCAACAACGCCATTAACCCCAGAGCGGTAAAGGTCATTAATCATGTTCTTTTCCTTCTGCCACTCCCTGTTAGCCTGAATCTCATCTTGCTCAGGAATCAGCATCTCGGCCTCGTTGGTGTCGTCCATCAGCACGTTGCTGCCTTGTATCTCATCTGCCCGCTCGCTGCTGCCACATGACTCGCACGACTGAAAGTCATTGTCGGACTGGCTGTGGTTGTCCTCCTCGGGGCTGTCATCCACGGTGATGCTGCTGGACCGGTCATAGGGCTCGGACAGCGGTTCCTTCAGCTCCTCGTGGAGTTGATCCATCAGGCAGCGTAAAAATTCCTGGGAATCCTGAATACCAGGTGGGGACAGTGATAATATTTATTTTAATCATCTCCCAGTAGGAGTCAGAAGTTCTTTTTTGACCTTGTAAACATTTTTATTGTACTGCAAAACAATTAACTAGAGTCAAGTCAAATAATCTCACACAGAACCGTATAGTCTTCATTAAAAAAATCTGGCAAACTCTGCTCGGCTAGATTTCAGTAGAGTAAAAACCTCTAAGATCATAATGGAAAGTTGAAAAATGGCAAACAACGCAAGTTTTGTTTTCCCAGTTAGATATATGTCATTAAAATGAGATAACTTTTTTTTTAAATGAAAAGCATCCTTGACAAGATTTATTTTAGGGCTTATTTTTGTTAGGAAAAAAATAATAACTTTCCCATTCCCCAGAAACAAAGCTCTTTACTCTCTTTTTTGCAGTGTGCACTGTTATTATCTGATTTCTTCACAATGAATACATCATTGAAATTCCAACATAGAACATATAAAGTAAAATAAAGTTTGACAGAGCAAGACTTCCTAAGGCTTATTTTCTTCCAAATTATGAACAGCAACTACTTCACCTGCTTGTTTTATCGCAATTCTGCACCGCAAAACTGTAAAACTAAATGCTCATTAATGTATAATCAAACCTAATGAACCTCAGACATCCAATCTCCCTTTCAAGCCAAATGAATGCCTCTCTCCAAGGACCGGGAATGTTAACTTCATTCACAGCAAGTAATTCCTAGACTGTGCAGCCCAGCGTGGTGTGACAAATGAATATGCCTCAGTTAACTTCTCTGAACAAACACTGGCAAGCTGAGAGGAAACGGGCCCTTTTATCATTTCACCATTCAGACATTTCCTATTTACAGACATGGGACAAAAACAAGTCTGATTCATCTATCTATTGATAAATCGATTAATCGATAGATATAAATGCATTATTACACTGGGAGTTCAAGCCATACCTGAAAGAAAATCAAGCAATTTAGCTTTAGGTCTAATGTGTGAATGTGGAAGAAAGTAGATGCAAGTTGAAGGCAGAAGATTCACTTTAACTGCCAGAGTGATTTGAGCTGGACATAATGCAATTTCTGTAAAGGAAAGAGCATGGATGGATATGGAGTGGAAGGAAAAAGGAGCGACTCAATAAGTGTTGAGCATTAGAGCCATTATAACGCAAGGAAGCACGAATGAGAAATCAAAATATGCTAGAGATACAGCATTAAAAGAATTTACAGCCTTATCAGGGTTATTATACTTAACAGAAAACTAAGAGTAAGGTCGTTTTCACACTTGCGAGTCTGAACCAAGCTGCAAGATGGTTACCACAAAGTAGGTGCAAAAACACCTTAAAACAAAAACTAGAAATATAAAAGTAATTCAGCAATATAAACTAAACCGCAATAGAACGTATGTAATATCATCTTAATTTTCCACTAAGTTAATAGTTCATAGTGTACAAGAATGAAACAGCTTTGCGCAATACAAAACTTTTAATGAATCAATCCTTCTGTAAATCCCTCCAGGGCAAATTTGTAGCAATGGTCTAGAAGGCTGGAGAAGGGGGTTGTGACCAAAGGGTTGCAGGACTGAAAAAGAAATTGTTGGCTGATATGCCCTTGAGCAAGTAACTTAACCCCCCCTCCATTTGCTCCCTGAGCACCTGACATGGCAGCCCACTGCTCCTGGCCTGCTGTGTGGGGCGTGTTCCTGCATGTTCAGCTAGTGATGGGTTACAGTACATGCAGAGGTTCGGTGTGTGTTGCGTGTCCATATTCACAATATAAACTGACAAAGATTTTTCTTCTTCATTTTTGAGCCTCCATATATTAAGGCTTTCTGCAAAATATTCAAAAAACGATTATGAAATCCAAATCTAAAATAAACTGGTAAATTAAAGAAAAATAATCCTAAAACTACTCGTAAAATTAACAAAATAATGCCAGACTAAATGAAAGTAAAGTCTAATGAACATTTCTTAACTTTAAATTGGGTTGGATAGCCCATGTCTGTCAACCGACCTGCTGAGAGTATCCTCTGAACATGGGGTTTATGGCTTTGATCCCTTGGAACAGGTTAGTCGGGACCACATAGGAGGGTCTGCAATGGGGAAAAAAAATACAAAATTAAATATATGATATTGAGTTTGCAAGATAAAAGATTTTGCATTTGATTTGGATTTGTTGTATTGAAGAGAATGGGATTCTGGAGTCATACTTTCTGATTATGAGATAATCAAACTCAAGAGAGCAGTGATCCAGACAATAAGCTAAATACAAACCTGTTCTTGTGCCACAGGTCTGAAACTAGCTTCTGGTAGCTTTTGCAGAGTGCAGGCTTCTTGTCCGTCCTCACCAGGCCTCCACATTCAAGAAAGAACTGCGTCAAGGGTGGACTGCAATAGAAAGAGACAGAAACAAATGTATCATATGTTAATTCTATGTTTACCACCAGCTCAAAACCTATACAAACTGAAGAAATAAATAAATAAATAAATAAATAAATAATACACATCTGGTAAAGTTTCATACTGTCTTCCACTTACAATTATTGTAGATCATTCATTTATCAGACAGGGGCAGTCGTTTGTTTACCTGCTTGACTAGTTTCAGCTACTTCCTGTAGCCTTCGTCAGAAGCGTCACGATGATGTTACTGTGACTGTCTTATAGGCTGCTCAGCTGGGTTGGTTAGACAGCAGGGAGGGTTTACACCCCCTGCTGTCTGATGTCCTCTCCAGGACCAGATCCCAGGTGTGTGACAAGGTGTATGTGCCGTCATCCCTGTTCATTGTTCTTGGCGTGCGTTTCCATATCTCAATGGCCTCCCTGAT
>JAPTGW010000010.1:27800833-27814337 GCA_029814545.1 Apogonichthyoides opercularis
GGGGGGTCCTCGCGGCCCAGGGGATTATTGGAATTTGCCCAAAATCAATAGGCTTTGTCCCCTAGGCATAATAAACAGGCACACCAAATTTGAAAAGAATCCAAAAAAAAAAAAAATTGTGACCTGTCGCGCGTTCACAAGGAAATCTCTACAGACGCGGACGTGGCGGAACGATCGCTAAACCATAGTATCGCCGTTGGACGGGCGATACAATAATAAGACTAAAATATACACTTTCCCTTTCGAATACAGATTCCTGAATTCATGAAGTGCAATTGAATGCAACATTTCAGTCTTACAAGATGCTGCAGTGCATCCCTATTTCCTGTCTTTGTGTTATACTCAGAAACAGAGAGTATGTCTTTAACCTGAGGTTTCATTTTCTCTACTTGACTATTTTGGTCCATTTAGTGTGACAAACAGCCCTTTGAGATTGAGTCGCTAGATGGAAAATCTATCTGCATGTTGCACTTTGTGGGTGTCGTATTTATTTCTTCTCCATGATAGGCTGTTTGATCTCTCTGTATGAAGTGTAAATGTCAAAGGTTTATCACTGCGTCATGATCTCAGTTTTAAATTGTTTTTACTGCCTTGCCCAAATGCAGTGTCTAGTCAATGAGATTCTGAACAGTACAAGTGAAATATGTTTGTTCATTAATGTGCCAACACTGAAATGACCAATCACAACTGCACTCTGTGGCCCTCAGATGGATTCAGAAATAGGATTATAATCATTAGTCTTTGGAATCATATACTTTGCATTAGTGACTCCAGTAGCATGGAGACACAGAATAACAAACTGTAATTTCTCAGCTCAAATGTTTGTACAGTTGTGCCATGACACAGCAGCAACAAACAGCCCTCTATCACTGGGCTGTCTGTGTGTGTGTGTGTGTGTGTGTGTGTGTGTGTGTAACAGTGGCCTTTGTGGTCACCACACCAGGATCATCACTAGCGGATAGACCAGCAGTCTCATTCATTTTCAGCTCTCATTTATTCCAGTCATAACCAGGACTTTCAAATGAACCTGCTGCTGAGAACAGACCTCCTACTGAGGATTATGCTCATAACTTCCATGCATTTGTTCATTTTGTAGTGTTCATTTTTTAGCATTTTACTGTAGCACTACAAGGGGATAAAATTTGTTTATGCTTTAAGTCAGCTCACTGAATTCAAAACAATATGTTTAACCATTAAAGTGCCTATTCTAGAAACTTTTAGATTGTGGATATGTGCATTTATAACAGCATTAAAAAGGGCTTAATTTACAGTATATGCAAGTTATTTTGCCATCTTTGTGAGATAAAAACTGTATACATCAAGTACCTCTAGCACGCAGGTCTTCTTCTTCCTCTGTTTCCATGTCTAGGTCTTCACAGCCACCATTAGGGGGCACTCTCAGGGAGGTTGGACTCCCAGGGGCCCTGCCATTATCCTGAAACAACCATACAACATAGAAAATCATTAACATGAAACTGTTATCTAATAAATGCTGAACATTAAGAAGACAATCTCAGGGTAGATAGTTGTTTATTACTGTACAACACTGTGTGATAAGACATGACATTGTTATGCAACCATAAAAATACATAAACTGAGTGGAGCCCGGCTCTTTACCTGGCCAGCATTCTGCGGAGAAGCGAGGGGTTTGTTGTTAGCATGGGGTGAATGAGGGCCCAGTTTACGCTCCAGGAAAACCTCCTTACCACAGGCATAGCACCAAACTCGAAGAGTGGTCAGGTTCACTGTCAGGTTATGCCTTGTTTCCTGTGTAAATTGAGGTGTAAGGTAATGGTCTTGTGAATTACTAAAAACACAGGGTAAATATTTAGCCAAGATCAGCTGAAAGAGAACGCATGCTTTCTAATCAACATGATGCATTATATAATCTTCAACACAATGTACCAGCAGCAACAGTTTCCTGCTACTCTTGCCAAACAAAGACAGGTGTGCCTCATAGCAGTTCTGAAAGTCTAAATTTGTAACAACAGTAAGAATATATGACTAATCACAAATGAAAAAGAAAATTTTAATGCCTTTAGAAGTATTATTCTATCAGGTGTGATTAAGGCACACCATAATTTATGTGTGCATACTCATATGCGTGTCATGCATGTGGACCTGTCAAAGAAAGTTGATTTTAATTATTATCGAAGCCCAGTTAAGATTACTTGATGGCCCGGTACTACACCGTATGCCACCTCATGTCACATAGTCACATGACAACACAGACATAAACAAAAAAATCTACTGTTGAAAAGTATTCGCAGGCTGTTGTAATATCTCTCTGTGACAGCTAACATTATCCTCATTAGCCTGAAGGACCTACATTTAAAGTTAACTGATAACTAATAAAACAATGGAGTAGCAATGTGAAGGGAAAAAGGGAAAATGAAGTCGGAGATAATATTTGCAAATGATGCCACAAGGTTTAGTTGCAATAATCATGGAGTGTTATTTTTGTTTGCAACTATAGTTTAAAAGCATTTTCTAGTTACCTATTGATATTTTATACATTATATGATATATTGAAAACATGGCTTCAAATTAAGGTTCTAAGTACCCATTATTTGTTAAGTATCTCAAAATGTAATAAAAATAGGCCATTCTATTTGGTCATTTTATATAAACTATCAATTGACTTCATAAAAAATGTGCTATATTGTATTATGTACTGTCTGGACATGAAATCACCCACACTGGAATATTAAATACAGTCCACAAATACTGGCTGATGTTTTCTTTTTCATAAACTACTTCCATAGAGATGAACACAGCACCAGCATGAGCTTCCTATATCGGACATCAGTTGTGTGCTAAATGTGTCAGGTTACAGGTGGAGGGAAGAGGTGGGGGCAGCAGAGCAGACTGGTGGCGCTCTGGAAACATGGCCGAGTTCTGCTGACCTGCTCTGACAAACACCAGTGAGCCTGGAAGCCTGACAAGAGCCGGAACGTGAGCCAGCGGCAGCAGCAGCAACAACCCCTGCATTATTCATCAAGGATGCATTAGCCTTCACACAGCAGGGCACCTCAGAGCAGAGAGGGCAGGGCTGGCAAACGGGACACACCAGACTGAGCACAGCCACGAGACACCCCTTTTAAATCATTTATAACACTAAGTAAACCAGGGACGACATTAAGAACAAGCTGAATTTTAAGGACATGGATGATATGTGCTCCCCCATAGTGTTTAGTTTAATATCTTGAATACATACAGCAGTTATTATTATAGTGAGTTATTTAAGTAGTAAAAGCTGTCTGATCATAACAACTCGTGTCAAGCTTTCAAATGCATCAGCCAAAATAAAACATTGCAAAATATTTATTTATTTTACTGCAGGACATGTAAAGCTCCAGCTTATCAGCCCAACAACTTTTTGATCTTTAACAGCAGACAAATACAGTGCCACCACTAGCAGTGACTAATGTTTATGTGTTATGTTATGGTCATTGGTAAATCAGAAATTTTTTTTTTTTTGCTCATTCAAAAACAGTAATGATGAATAGTTCCGTTTCTTTTTTAGCAAGTTAGTTTTTCTTCGTTTCCCCTGGTACAAAAGGAGGAAGAAATAAAACGAAAACAATTTTAGTAAAGTCATAAGCTATAGGCCAAATTGTTATTTCAAACACTGTGTCAGCTATGTCGCTACTGGTCCAGTGTGTATCCCGAGAGCCAACGTCCATTTCAGCCCCAGTCTCCTCAGAGACCTTCACTGGGCCAGTGGATTAAAGCTATTAAAGGGGAGGTTTCCCCTTAATTGTTAAGATGTTACTGATAGAAACCTAGTGAGCAAAGAGGGTCAGACAAAGGATCAGAAGCCACATGTTGTCTGACTCTTCTTCTATGTCAACAACTTCAGGATTTGAATTGATTATTTTAATGTTAATCTAAAAGATGAGCTGTAGAACAAATGTTTTAGAAGCAAACATGATTATTGGGTCCATGTCAGACATAAGCTTTTTCAGTTTCAAATGTTATATGGACAAATATTCTAGGAGGAAGCTGCAAAGCCTTCTTACAGGAGTTTCACCTGTTTGTAATAGATGTTTATGTATGATCAGCTTTTTTGCATATATTCTATCTGGTCAAGCAATGAGCTTATTAAAAGAGCATCTTTTGCTGCTCCTCAGAGGCTTTTGGTATTTTAGTTTAGTTTGATGCATCAAGCAGGTTCCACTTTTCCCTTTCACTTTTGACCTTTTTGAAGAAAAATCTTGTACTTATTGTAACAAAGACTGTGGCTATTATGGCACAAGATGTTCTTTGCCTGTTAGCATTTAGTACTTCTGTATACTGTCAAAAAACAATAAGCATCTATGCACATAAAATTTGTTACATAGAGGTAATTTTCAGTATAGATGGATGTTTGGAATATCTATGTATTGAGCAAACACTAGATGTAAAAATGTGTTTCTTTACTCACAAGTATGGAAGAAGTGGAAACGTGAAAGTGGAGTTCTGAAATTATTTAAATTAGGTACAATCTTTGAGTTCCAACACTTGACATGACTAGTTATATTTGTTCACAGTGGTCCTGTTCTCAGTGTGGCTTTGCAGAGACCACTCATTCCCAAACACCTCTTTCTTCTCTCATTTCATAGTCAAGAGATTAAAAAGTGTCCTTCTCCTCCAGGACTCCAGAGCACTAATTAAGCGCCTTCATTCTTGCTAGATTTCAAGATTTTTATTTTTATTTTTTTTCTGAAGAAACAAACACAAAAAGTAGCTGGGGCACTGCCCTGACAGATGTTCTGGATAAGAGGATGGCTATCAAATCTACTGCTAATATGATTGGTTAGCTCTTAAACTATTCACAGTTGCTTGTATTATCCACAATATGTCTTCTAACACTTCCTTCGAGCCACCACCCAAATGTTGGCTTTTATATTCCTCTTTTGGTCTTTGTAACCCTATTTGACCCTTAATGTGCTCAAGTAAAAGCCTTAGTCAACATTGGGAAGAGTGGAGGCTGAGTAAAGCTGCTACAAGGGATGGATACTGTAACCATGGAGCTGACAGTGCCACTGAATCTCCCCCACTTCCCTGAGGAATGGCAATTAATAATAGATGATTCACTGCTCAAACTGTACTGAAAGTGGGGATGTAGGCACAGAAAGGGACCTTGACGGGATATTTTAACAATGCATACGCTTCAAAAGCATAAAGAAGCACGTGTAGGCTCACTGAAAGTGAAGAAAAAAGGTTAAAAATAAAGCATTGCTGTAGGCTGTTTTTATTTCAAGTCATGGCTCCAGATTGTCTGAAGTGGGATTCCTGTCCTGTCCTGGTCTGGTCTGCCATCTGCGCCTCCTCTCAACCCTCCACTCATCTTTTTAGTTATGATCCTTTTTAATTCAATCCATCTTCCTTTTTCCACTTCAGTCACATCCATTCCACATCTCCAGTCTCTAATCAAATTCCTATTTCCCACTTGAAATGCTTGAGATCTCTGACATGTGAGTGGACCGTGCTGTGGTCAGTGTGAGATTCCCCGCAGCCCACATAAGCACAGCCATCCTAGACAGAAACAAACAAAACAGAGAAAAAGGCAGATGTAAACAAACAGACATCACACACTTCTCCTGAGATACAAAGGTGTGAAGTTTCCAAACTGGTGTTTCAACCACTTAAGACTTTTTAAGTCCAGTATGAATACAGTATAAGACTTGTTTTGTCTAATATCTATCATAAAACAAAGCACAAAGGATAAGAAGGAAAATTGGTGATGCCCCTAACATGAATGCAGAACAATACTAGGTTATGATTCGAGCTCCAATGATCATTCAAATAATTGTAAAATGCTAAATTAATTTTCCACTACTCTGATTCTTCATGGTTGAGCAATTTTTTGTGAAAAGAGTTACACATATTCTAATTCCCTCTTCTTTAATCAGAATAATTTCTGCTTTCTTTTATTCTCTGTGACCACAAACTGAACTTGGGTTGTGCACCAAACAAGACCTTTGAGTATGTCTTCTTGGGCTTTGAGCAAGTCTGATCAACATATATTCACCAAATTATGTTTTATGACCTAAACAAATGATCGATTAATCAAGTAATAATAAATTCATGAATAGACAGATTAACAGACACTGATGATAATTGTTAATTGCAGCTTTAGTGATGCCAGGCATTTGCTGGTGTTCCTAATTTGACCAATTTCTTGCAGACTTCATCCAAACACTAAATAAATGCATTTGCTCTCAAGCTCAAGGTCTCTCTGAAGTAAGCTTCTATGGATGAGAGAGGATGTAACTTTCATACCAATTTTTAACACCACAGTGCTACAGGTTATCTGGGTATAGCCTGACTGCACAGTTTGCATGAGTAGATATTCATGCAAGCAATGTTAACTATATATAACCTAATCAATGTTTAAACCTGTTAAGAATACAATGTCCAAAAAAAAAAAAAAAAATCAACTTGATCTGCTTGTAATCGCTGTCTCACCTCCAGACATGCCCACAGATTTGGTCCTCCAACTTTACAGTCTTGGCACTGGCCCTAAAAAAACATCATCAGGATGGAGAAACAGCACTTAAGTTACTAAATATTATGGAAATCTTTGTTATGACTGTGTGTGAGGGGAGGACCATGAGCTAGAGGGACGCACGTGTGATTTCTGAATGAGTTCCTCCTTAGTGATCTCCCCCACACAGTCCAGGTGGGGGCAATCGCAGCTGGACGGCGGCATCACTCACCCACACTTCTCTGAAAGATGCAAAAGGAAAAGAAACAACATTCAGTATTTCACTTTCATTCTGACTTTCTGTTAACTTACTGATTGTTAAGGCAAGGTCTGTCTTCTTCATCAAGTATAGATTTGCTACTTGATACTTCAGGAGGAACAGTATACAGTACATCTAATGAGTAGAACATAGGAAAAATAAAACAGTCACACTACTGTAACCTGAGTCACCAGTGGAAGACATACGTTTTTCCGAGCCTGCATGACTGACAAATTCCTGTTATTATCAGCTACTGACATGCCACAGCTCACACAGAAACAGCAGTGTTTGAATGGCATCGCATAAATGATTTCAGTGCTGACACGGAAGAAAAATGTTTCGACAAAGTCTCACAGATATATGAACACCTTCAAATGTACATATCAAATTCTGCTCAGCAGCAATCTGCATATTTAGACATAAAATCTGTAAACATATCTCTTGTGCAGCTCAACTTAATTTTATAGGTTTTCCCCTGACAAGAAGATATAAAGAGGAAAGTCTACTTTGAGATGGGTCAGCAAATGTGCACAAACATGAATCCAAATCAAATGGTATCTCCTGGAGCAGGAGTTAAGGATGGATTAACCTATCATCAGATCAACAAGGGTAGACAACAGAGAGGCTGCACATGCTCAGGAAAAAAGTAGAGCAGACCTTGTGCCTTTTGGTGCACATGAGCTGGTCTCTAGGGCCATGACCCACAGTAAGGTACTGTACCATTTTCCTTACAACAGTAGAGGAGGTTCTGCTACTACTCAAGACATGATAATATGCAAAGATAAAAATGACATAACAAAAAATAGGTTAAAAATACAACAAGACAAAAACAACTTCAAACACAAAATAAAACAAAGACAATAAGAATGATGCAATGAGAAGGAAGTAAGACAGTTGATGTCCATTCATTGTTTTAAGTTATTCTTATGGTAAGAACATAACACTCTTGTCACTGCATTTAACATATCTGAACTAATTCAGTACAGTGTTGAAATAAGTTTTTATAATGTACTTTTACAGAAGGCCTTTTTTATAATAAATCTGATGACTGTTCATCTTACACTCCCGTTTTATTTTATTTTTGTCTTTACTTGCTTTTAATGTGGCATTAAATTACAGTTTAATGCTATTTTACCATGACTGCATGCATCATTATATTGTTTCACTTTATTTGTGTGCACCATTTCATGAAAAACATTTTCAGCAACCATGTGGTGTATTTTATTGCAGTGTTATTCTTTTGTTACTTAAAACATTTTGTAACTGTGTTTTGAAAAGTGCTATATGAAATTTTTTTTTATCTAATTAAGCTTAATTTAATTATAAGTGGTAGAACTTTCAAACAATAAAAGACTGAATTATTTTGTCAGTACTTCAAACCCTATTTTTACCTGTAATCTAAAAGACAAAATAAAAAATGCATATTAATTTATCATAATATTATGATATTTATCGTGTTCAAAAACTGTGTTCTTTTCCAGTCCTATTTCTTGGCCTGTCTATAAACATTTCTGTACCAGAAAAATGTTTGAATTATAAAACAAGAGATGGTTTTCTGCTGAGGAGAAATCAATGGTTGCAGTTGATAAATGATAAACATTTCTGTGGAAAGCATACAAGACAAAGTGGTCTGAGAAATACTGGGAATGTAAATGAATCAGTAAAAATGTAAGGAGAGAAAAACACGAATAAAAAAAATTGAAGGCACAGCCTGTGCTGCACAAAACTAAGCAGTGAATATTGATAAATTATAAACAAATATTGAAAACATATCTGTAAAGGAGGAAATTCATTGAAGGAGTCTCTGCAGCTCAACTAGATTTGACTTGAACAAAAACTCAGAATTTAAATGATCTATCACAATGACTTGCATTTTTTCCCACCACTTTACGCAACATAAGGAAAAGAGTCACTGGCTGTGAAAATACTTTGCCTAAAGCAATGTTGCACAGAAATTGACACTCTGGCTTAAGAGGAACATTCAAGTAATCAGAGGCATGTCAGGAGAGCCCTGCAGCACATTCATTCATATGAGATCAATCAAATGGTGTCTTAGTTATGATCTGCCTGAAAATATGGAAGTCCAGATAAAAGCAAACGTGGACGACCACATAAAACACAGGGCATTAGATCACATACTATTTTGTTTACGTTTAGGCATCCACAAATGTAACTCTCTCTTAATCACAAGGTATTGTTAGTGTCCTCACTCTTCCATAAACATGCTACTTCCAAATAATAGTTAAACACATGTTCAGTCCTGTATGGGTCAATAATGTGTTTCCGCTCATTATCTTTACCAGAAAATCACACGTGGTTGTTAGACTGCACAAGGCCAGATATGATTCAATACGCATTTTAACAGGCTTCTAGGAATTCTCTTAGCTCAGGAGCATAAGTTCACGAGGTAAAAACAACAAACCCACAGTGATTCTTGCACTAAGCAGACACTGTTCCAACTGATGTAGTAACACACAGCAGGAAAATTGGATTACCCAGTGGTTTCATCCTCAGGCGACAAGGAAAGAATGGAATAGAAGAGAATAACTATCCCTGACGCTTTCACTATCACAAATCAGGATAAATTATCCTCGGCGTGGACGTGTAAAAACACTAGCGGTTTAAGTCGGCACAAAGAGGTGTTGACTGGGTGGGGCGTTGACCCAAACCCCAGTGGTACACGTGAATCAGAGGGTAACTGCTCAATTAAATAGAGGCTTTTCTCAGTTAAAATGCTGCATTTAAAAAAACTGTACAGCTGGACATTTTAAAAGAAACCCAGTATCACGTTAAAATAGCACACAATAGACACAATGGTGTGATATGGGTTATATTGATGCCGCTACTTAGCAGTTAATGCTAGCTGCCTATATGTCTCCTCCGATATCGCAAGGATATTTACATGACTGCACACTTCTCGTTTCGGGTAAAGGCTTATATGGTTTGCAGAAAGGCGTGGAGAGTACAAAGCGGACATTACAGATGTGTGTGGCTTTGGCCTTGTCCACTGCTCAAACTGAGCTGTCAAAACCAGGCGAGGCTTTGACAGCGTCACAGACTAACTAGCAATCTTTCGCTGTTACCATTAGCATTAGCCTGTTGGTAGTTCATGATCATCTGATTAATTGTAAATTTAGGAGCAAAAGATGATACACGTAGTAATATCAAAAAAACAAGCGATGAGGGAATAACATAAGATGACGTAGTGTATGAACTAGAAAGCAATCGACGAACCATCTCACTATTACCAGCGAGCTAACGTTAGCTAGCTGGCTAACGTTCCTGTATTACAAGATCACCGACGATATCACAGTGACTGTACAAGAGCCAGCAGCAGGTAGCTATCGTCCTATATTAATGTAGACACGGTTTTACCTGAACGATAATGACAGGTCAGCCTTCACAGGTAGTTCCAGTTTCGCCCAATGACTGGTTTACAAATTCAGTCAGTGTTGAGAGGCATAACTCAAAGAGCAAACCTTCACATTTAACTACGTTACCCGTTCCTGTCGCTCAGCGTGGTTGCTAACGTTACAACTGACTCCGCCCCTTTTCCGGTTGCAAAAGTAATATAAACCCTCCCCATCCTGCTGTAAATATTTTAGAATTTGCTCATTTTACTACTTATACTTTTCTATTTGTGTGTTTATACATTATTGGTAAACATCAGGATTGAAATGATTGTGTCACTGTGTTGTCTCAGAAAGGAATGTACTTGATAGTAAATAGTGTGTGTACTTTGCACACTAACTTAATGGTATAACATCCAGATATCTTCTGTGAAGTATTTGTCTGCAAATGCATAGCCTAAATTATGAGTGAGTTGGTTGAAAGTGAAAAGAGGGTCATTGCTTCTGTAAACGTGAAAGACAATGTAGTAAACCCATCCCAAGCGCCATCTAGTGTATTAAGACATAAACACATACTTTGATGATGGATGTCAAAAGGAAGACTTCTTTATGACTTGGCAAAGTTGTAATTATGAGACAAAATGTAAAAAAAAAAAAGTGATATAATAAATGTTGACTATTTAATATAATATAGCAGCTTCAAAGTAGGAGGTGGCATAACATGATAAATCTATAAAACTTTATAAACAGTCAAATTTACAATTAAGTCAACATTATAAGGTGTTTTTTTTATTTTTGTCACCTGAAAATTAATAGAAATTAAGCTGTATATGAATTGTTTATGCTCACAGTTTTGGGGTTTTTTTATATGTCATTCAAGCCTTATGTTTCTCACCTGAGTTGAGTGGTTTTATATACCCTATAAAATAGAGATGTGGGCTCTTGGACTCCATAGTCTGCATTTTCAGTTTAATTGTGTATTATTTGTCAGCAAATTATTCAAATAATAGTGCATAAAGAGCATTTGAAGAGCACACCAATAATTGCTTTGTAAAAATGATAAAATAAAGATTGCAAGGCTGATTGTAAATTATCATTTTGTATTACTGAAAATGTTCATATGTCCTCAAAACTTCAAAATTTTCTGATAAACAAGCTTCATGAAACTCACAAAAATTGGTGCAGATTAGAGCCACCTACAACTAACAACTGGCTACAAATTGCAAATGGAATATTTGAGACGGAGGTTCTGACCCACAGATTGAGGACTCAAGAAAAGCAGTGTCATGATAAATGGATAATTTTCATTTCAATATCACATTACTAAAACCAATTGTTAGTCACAAAGACTTTTTTATGGTCATAGTATCCCAAAAGTCCCTTGTGTTTGTTTTGTATCATACAGAAAACAAACTATAAGAATAAAGTATAAAAAAAGAAAAAAAAGTCACAAAATATGCAAAATAGTGTTTCTAATTTGCATTTATGTGTATGCATTTTACATTAATAATAATGAGGCTGATTGAATTATTATTCTGTTCTTATCATACACTGACATGCTGTTACTCATGTAGGACTGTCAGTTTGAAATTATTTCAGTGCTGACATGGAAAATAAATTCTCTTCAACTCCAGTCTTCATACTTAGAAACAAAATGTATAGCCAGTTCAAGCTGATGTTGTACTTTTTCCTCTGATAAAATAGAAAAAGCTAAGATGTCAGTAAGACTGATCAAAATTTAAATGTTTTTGACTATTTGAATTGTATAGCATTTGTTATGACCAAAAACCAATGACATTATTCATATTTAGATGTAAATTTGTGTTTAAGAATTTTACAGATCCAACACATGGACTTATAAGAATTATACAATAATTAAGTTCTTATAAGAAGTACACTGCTGTCCATAAAGTTGGAATAATTAAGTTTTCAGATAAAGTCCCCTTTTTTAATTTACACACATCAGTAATCACCTTTGACCAGCTGCAATGATTACATGCTGATTGCATTCAGTTATACTTTATCAAGAATAAATCACTATACCTCATTCATTTCATGGGAAGAGATAAAACATTTTATTCCAATTTGATGGACAACAGTGCGTACAGAAATCTCATGGTACATACTGTAGGTGATGACTTGGCTCAAATATTTCAGGAAGACGACAGGAGACGCTTTAGTCCCGTAAACTTGTTACGGAAACGCTTTTATTTTGAAATTCAAGTTAGATGGGCTCGCGCGGCTCCTTGGACCTTCACTTGCAGTTGAGGTCAGCCGGCAGACCGGGGGCTACACCGACAGCTAACTTCAGGAGGTACCTGCTGTTACTTCCATATTCTGTTAATTATATTCACCAGAATCCAGCCAGCCAGTAAATCGACACGTCCTTTTTGTTTGTGGACGGTTTATTCTAGGCAGGCTAAATACATGTAGCTAGCTGTTTATGTGCTAGCCGATATCAGTTAGCCGTTAAGCTAGTTACTAAGGCAGGCCAGTAACAGTTGTACAATTTTCCACCATGTGTACCTACTACCCAGATACACTGTTTTAGAGCTACTGTGCTGCTTTAGCTTTAGCCTGAGTATTAATACTCATAAAATATATTTACAGTGAGAAATTCGGAGCAATCTTCTTCTTTCTTTGTACCACAAAGTAAAAGTTCTAAAGTCCATATTTAACTTTAGTTATCGTCATTTTTCCCGTCTTAGCTCTGAGTGAGTGACTATTTAGTCATGAAACTATTCAGTGAAACTGTACTGATAGCCAAATAAACTATAGTACATTCATAATAACATAGTAGTAATGTCATCGAAGTTTTGTGCATTTTATATAGCTGAAAAGTACTGTAAGCGTTATCAGATTTTTAATGTGGGACTGCTAGGTATATAAAAAAAAAGGCATAACAATATCTTAATGTTTTAGTGTAATTTCCATCTGCTTACGAATCCCTGTTTGTCCCTTGCAAAGCACAAGTTATGTTTCCAAACACTTCGTTGCTGCATGTGTATCCGTCCGACATAAAGTAAGCCAACAATTTTAACAAACCATACACTGCCAGATTAACACTGAGCTGCAAATGGATTTAACATCCATGTGATGAGCCTCATGAATCTCTTATGTAGTTAATTGGATGTTGCAAACAATCATGTCAGGTGGATACAACTCAGATTAGAAATTGCAGTGTAACAATGTGGGACTTCTTATCGTAATTGTTTGCTTGCTTGAAGTTTTTTTTTTTAATCTGTCCAGTTAGTCAGATATGCATGCCCTGTCAAATGAAGTTGTAATTTTTATACCTCTGGCGATGGTCATATCTACGACGGCGTATTAGGGCCACATAAGAAAATAAAAACGCTTGTCACTACGAGAATAAAATCGCTAAATATAGAGATAAAACCCATAATTTTATGAGAATAAAGTTGA
>JAPTGW010000010.1:28162759-28181666 GCA_029814545.1 Apogonichthyoides opercularis
CGTATTAAACTGCTTTCACCTTAAAACATATTGATGTCAGTGTTGACAACATCAGTTATAGTTTGGATCCCTCACTTTTCTAAATGCAAGACAATTTATATATAGTTATTTATAGCTATTCTTCACTGCTACTTTTTCTTATACTTGCATGGAACAGCTGTAATCACAAAGTTTCATCTGGGTTCAATAAAGTATTCTAAATCTAAATCTGAATCTGAATACAAAAATGAAACTTTCTGATAATACTGGAAAACAAGCTGAAACTTGTGCATCAGTTTAGCTAGCAGATAAGGAAAAAGTACACGGAATAAACAGACTAAAAAAATGAGCATCCAACAGGAGTTTTATATATACCTCTCTAAATTCCTAAAGATACAATCTGCCCACAGTCACCACAGAAAGAAACTAAAGGCCCACTTAAAGGCAGATGCACTTCTAGAGTGCATGGAAAGTGCATCCATGTAAATATCGAGCACGTACAGTTTGGATTTCACTCATGGATCGATATTGAAACAATCTGGATGTTAATCTCATTTTCATTTCTGTTTTCTTCTTGGCAGCAGACTGGCAGTGTCAGAGATGTCAGAAATTACATTTTTGTGTGTGTCTAGACAGGATTATTTTAGATTCGCAGAGAATTTTACAGGGATCACACTCCATAATAATTTCATTCAATATTTTTTCTAACCATAATGCATTTTCCTGTTGGCTTATTCTGTAGTAAAACTGTAGGAAAAAACAATGTATTAATCTTTTTTTTCACTGGTCTAAAAAACACAGACATAAACTAATGGTAGTGCAAGATGCTGACCGACATCAAACCCAAGGACACATACAGTATTTTCTTTCCCAGGAGAAACCGTCAGCAGTAATCAGTTAATCATCATGTTTTTCCTGTTTAAAATCTAATTATTTTTAGACTTTTTTGTCTGCCTTTACTTGTGACCTAAAACAATAATTTCCCAAAGATATTTTTAAGGTTAATTATTTATTTTATCTGTCAGAGGTAACATACAACATTAAATATAAATGTTTTCTCAAAGCTAATTTCGTCTGCGGCCTTTTGGGAAGTTAGAGCTAAAATTAAGCAAAGATATTTGTGTCGAAAATTATACTAGAACAATATGATGCTAGGGGTTGTGGTGTTGGGTAGCTTTTAACAGATTTGTTTCAGTTTTTGTTACTATTTTTGCACATTTAAAGCATTTCAAATGCACAGCCTTCAACATATGTATTGTGTAACTTACAGTAGAAATTAAATTTAATCCGGACTTGAAATATTAGTTGTTTCAACACTGTTTTAAACATCTGATGTTCTAAATTTAAATCTTAGTTTATCTTGAGAAAATTAAGTTAATGCTGTCACTGATTTAAATCCAACTTACTGCCTTTTCCAAATCACATACTTTGTGTATCTTTTGCCAGGTTTTTGCCTAAAAAAAACAATAGAAAAAAAAGATATGAAGGCAGAATTACATTGAAATATGATGATTTTGAACATATGAAGCAGAAGAAGAAGGAGAAAAAGAAGAAGAAGATGGAGGAGAAGAAGATGATGATGAAGGAGGAGGAGGAGGAGAAGAAGAAGTAGAAAACTTCAAGACAAAAGAATACAACAATCTACATTTTGCAGAAAAGCATAAACTGCCAACAATAGATAAACTTTACTGATCCCCAGGGTGATATTCATTTTTCCATTATCTCAAGAAAAACAAAGAAAACCAAAACAGACAAACAACTATCAGTCTTCAGACTAAGATTTTGAGTCTGATGATAGTGGGGATGAAGGATCTGTACCACTCAGTCCTGCATCTTGTAAAGGTGATGCTTTCCAAGTCACATTAGATGAATGTAGCCTTTTCACTTTATCACAGTAGTTAAATAATTATTTCCAAGCTCATTAAACATCACACAATTCATGATGCATTTACAGTCACTCTGACATCAGTGTGATGCAGCAGGTGAGTCACGGTCACTGACTTAAACCTTCGTTGTGTTCTCTGGAAAAAAAGGCAGATTATCAATAACTCCCTCTCAAGAATCAGATGAATAATGGATCAAAGACAAACGTTACTTAAGATTCCCATCCATCTGAGGGATTAGATCAGATCAGCAGGTCCTGACTTCAAACAGTAGAGACTAATCGAGGGCTGACGTGGTTTGAGGTTGGTTATTGATTAGCGCTGGCTGCAGTTCAGTTCAGTTCGGGTCTGAATGGTGACTGGCTCTGTTCTCAGTACATGACCCTCGCTCCCTGGGTTTCCAGGGAAAACTGGAGCTTCAGGGCTCATGCAGTTGCTGATCTCCCACAGAAGCATTGAGCTGTTTGTTTTCCTTCTTTTCATAAATTGGATCCATGTCTGTGATGAGGCCAAACGATGAATCATCACATCACGAGCAGGACTGTTGCTGATTTAAGTGCCTTGTGTTTTTACACAGAGGTAGCAGAGTCATTTGGCTCTGTCCTGATGACTCCCATAATACTTTGCTCACCTCTTTCCTAATGCACCTTGTGCATCACTTTCTTGTCAATACAGTTATTACACATATCAAACTATGCATGGCTGATTTCTTTGGGGTTTGATTCATGTGTTAATGCTTCAGGTTAAATTGGGCTGATGGCCTTTCTTTAATACAGTAAACATTGTGTCAGCACTCCATCAAATTGTTTTAAATGCATTTTTTTAAAAATAGTAGTAATAAATTAGTGCCGCTTGAGGAGGAGAAAGAAGAAAATGACTTGTGTAATTTCAATATCGTTGTTTCCCCTGTGCACTAAGCTTATTTTGTAGTTTAAATTAACATACATTTCCAGGATTATTCCATGATTACATTGGTTATTGTGTCAGGAATTGTAAAATTCGTCCAATATTTTAATTTAAATACATAAATCACTTTTTTTTTTTTTTTTTTAGAAATTGGTGATGCTGATCTATCATAATACAGCAGTGTTAGAATATTTTTTTTGTATCCCACCATCTCCAATTACAACATCACACAAAAAAGAAGATGAAGACAAGAAACAGAAAAGATACACACACACACAACATAGCATCAAATCACAGAAGACAATATTGGAGGCCCTTCAGTGTATGTTGAGCTGAGAATTAGCTCCTCATTGGCTTTAGTCTAAGATTATGTCAACAAAATTTTGATATTTACAGTCACAGAGAGGGTTCTATATATACATGATTTTTGTTATAATTTAGTAACTAAACTAACAAAAAAGAAAATGTCAACACAAGTTTTTAGTATACACAGCAGTAGAGCAGCTCCTGGCATCCTTCTGTGGGACACTTCAGCAAAGACTTTAAGCATATTGTTGTAATATTACTTGGGCATGAGTTTTAGTTACACAAAAATGCAAACATAGCTTTTCATGTTTTCTGCATATGAGTCTTAAAAGCTGAAAGATGGAAGACTGAAAAGGAAAAAACAGAGTAACAGAGTGGACAAAAGTGACTGAATGAGGTCAGTGATGAAGCATCTAAACATAATCTCTGTTAAAATGATAAAGTCACACTCACTTTCAACGCTGTTCCGTCAAGTTTAACAAGTAAAATCACACTTAAATACTGTAGTACTGATAGTGCACTATGGTACTCTGTGCCTTGAGTAAAAACTTTGCATCTAATACATTAATTAAGTAAATGTATGTAAGTATTATCAGCAAAATTATGTATATATGTGTGTAGAGTGTTTTACTATTGTTTTTGGTTAAATAGAACTTTTGCATTTGCATTTTGCATGTGTACATTGAATTCTACTGCCGTACATGTTGAGCTCATTTATATAATGATGGTCGTTTAATGTATAGTGATACATTGTATTGTATAGGATCACCATATGTTTGTACATTTAATCTCAAAAGTGACTCAAACTGTCAGACAAATGTAGTAGAGTAAAAATTACAGTGTGATGGAGTAGAAATATGAAGTTGTTTGAAATGGAAATACTCAAATAAAGTACATGTACCTCAAACTGCACATAAGCCTAAAACGGCAGTAAATATACTTAGTTACAATACAACAGATCACATCATTAATCTTACTGATAACTATAAAATAAAATACAATTAATCTGGTTCAGTGAGGTAAGGTTACAGGTCAGAGGTCAGATGCAGCTGTAAAACAGAAACACCAGAGCTGAAATGGGTTCAGTGTTTTTCCGGGACAATCTAACAAGATTTTAAACTCTGCACGTCATCCCACTAAAAACTAACACCACAACAACGCAAATCAATTTATGTCCCCAATATTACACAGGATTTTTCTTTTGTAAATAAAGCAGAGCAGAGCACTTTGAGGTTAACATTTATACTTGCCTTGTTTACTCAGCAGACAACTGGATTACATGTAATCAGAGAAGATGTTTTCCTACAATGCTCATAATTATTTCAAGAACTGAAAACATTTTTTGTAAAATCATTTTCCAGCCCCAAAGGAGAAATCTGAGGGGCCTGTTTTGTGGTAATACGGATTAGATTAAATGGATGTGGCGCAGTGCGTGCAGGCTGGTTTGATGCCAGTAGGGGTCGCTGTTTCTTTCTGATAAACAGCTGGAGTTTAGACCTGAAGGGAGGCAGTAATCAGGGAAACTCTCATGCAAAAACTCATTTCGGGTTCGTATTTGCTGCTTATGAATCTAAAAGTACTGATTAGATATTAAATTGAATATATTTCTATGAAATATAGATTTGTAACTCTCCATCTTTTAATCCTCGTGGTATTTGTATCATCTCGTCCCACCTCTTACTCCCAATTATCGAAAGGGGCTGGACCCGTTACAAGTTGAGGACTTGTGATTGGCTGGAGCAGGTGTCAATCTGAGGATCGCCCTGTAGCGTCCTGTTGGTGGATCCAGTCCACACCAGAAGTCAGAAAGTCAAAATTCACCAAGGGGACATTAAGGGGAATGTCTCATTGAACCGGTTATTCTTAGAGCTGCTTTAACGAAACACAGTTTATTAGACTTACCAGAATTTAAACTCTTATTTTAATGTGGTTTTGTTTTGAAAAAAGGGGCTTAATTGGATTTGAGGACTTGTTGGCTCCTTTCGCCGGCATTTTTACGCGCCGTGCCTGCGCAGCTGTTTGCGCACCTGAGTCAGTTTGTTCAGCGTCAACATGACTTTTTCTGCTTCTGAGCAACTGAGCTGAACTTTGATGATGACATGCCTGTTGTTGCGGTGAACTTTGGTGAATGCGCAACAGCTCAGTGAGGAATAACGGAGGTCCAGGTGTGACCACGGGGAGCTGATGTGGCCGTTTGGAGGAGCGCGCCGGTTTGATGACAGCTGGGATCTGACAGAGAGCTGGAGTTTGGGATGCAAGAGAAGTCTTAGAGAGACTATTCTCGGTTCCTTTTACCTGCTTTCAACAGCCCGGAGCCATGGCCTCTGAGGTGGTGTGCGGGCTGGTCTTCAGGTTACTGCTGCCACTGTGTCTTGCAGCCGGTGAGTTATTTTGTAATGTGCACTTTACATGCATTATATTGGATTTATGTGTGCGCCAAGAGGAACTGATGAATATATTAGAAATAGACGTAGAGTTTAGAGTTAATATTAGAAATAAAAACTTCATCCATCTTTGATATGAATCATGTTTTCTATATTTGTATTGGATCTGTGACTTTAAATGGAAGTTTAATAATTTTAATCTGAAATATTAAAGATAGACTTTTATTTATTTATTTATTACAATGAATATGACATACTTTTAACGTAAATAGTGTAAACATGAACTATTTTAATATATAGGATGTAAATTGGAGGATTCATATTGATGGCTGTCTGAAAAATGTATATATATATATTTTTTACTGTTTTATGGTTTGTGATTGACCTCATTCTGCTGGAGGTCACGGGTCATCTGTTATCTGTGCTGAAGTCTGTGTTTTTATAACTGCATCAAGAAAAATAAATAAATAAATAAAAGCAAGACAGTCATGCACATGCTATATTACTAGTAAATTACCAAGCGGAGTAGTCCTGTCAGTACTGTTTTTACCTGTCACCTCTAATTGGATTTACTAAAGGAAACACAGCTGACCACAGAGTCCATCACTGTGGTGTGTGTGTTAAAAGCAACCTTTCAGATGACCCCAAACAACATGGTGGTTACGTTTACATTTGTCTGTCAAATCTGTGACAAAATTTGCATCTGTGTCTATTTTTACAGTGTTAAATGCTTTAAGAATTAAATGTGCAATTGATAATCTGATTTATTCTACTCAGACTGAAAAAAGCAATTATCTTGTGAGTGAAACATCTATACTGGATTATAGCTAATATTATATTCTAATATTAAACTCTGTGGTTTCCACTGTGGTTTCTGTTGGCTGTTAATTGTTGTTATTGATCGGTAAGCTGCTGACTGGACAAACTGCACTCAACATTATGGTTAATTAACGTTTATAATGGGTGGACAGTGAGCTACATGTCTGGAACTGTTTCTCTTTCCTGTGAGTTTCAGGCACTGATTGTATTTGCAGAAGCTTTTTTTCTGTTGAACTTTGTTATGATAATGTGTCTTTACAGATTAAGTTAATGTTTCTGTGGTATTGAATGCTTTGAAGGATTCACCTTTTTGCTTTGCAGATTTAGGAGATGATTAATAGTCAGACTTGGCAGCTGATTTGGACTTTGTTGCAGTTTTCAACAGATTGGAGCTCAGATACACATTTCACTGAGGAAGGTGCACTTGAATGCTCATGGGGAGTTTGTTGAGATGATGCTGGAGCTCTGGTCACATCTTGAATGCAGATTCTATTAAGTGGAGATTACTTTGTGTTTAAAGATGTAATTCTGTGGTATGCCACAACAACGACTAACTGCCACGCTGTTCCCACTGTGGTGTTGGTGTAAGACTTAGGAGGTGGATGTACTTTTAAAGCTAACAGCATGCTTTCTATAGATAAGACCCATCAGTACCACCATAATGCATCACTTGACTGCCTGACGGCCCCTTTATTTCCAAAAGCAATTGTGAGGCCATGCATTGTCTCCATTAATTCGTGGAAAGTCGTTTTAACAGTATGAATTAATAATGCGGTTGTGAGGGAGAGAAGAATTGCCTTCCCTTTTATCGTAAACATACCTTTAATATTTTATGTTTTTTAAAAGTGCAAATGAGCACTTGTCATTCACTGCAGCTGTACACGATAACTGACAGGATGAAGGAAATGTAAAGTGGAAATAAACAGGAACACATGTTTAGGGTGGTTCTGTCATCGGCATCACCTGATCATTTTCCTTTTCTGTTTGACAGTACCAGGTCTCATCTGCTGTGACTTGGAGGCAAATGAAAAAGATTACATGATTAGTTCACAGACAGCCTGATGCAGACCTAATTATTTGTGACACATGAAACTGGAGGATCATTTATGGTTATTATTTCTCTGCTGTACTGTGTCTGATCTAGATTCTCAGAGGGTTTTGTTTATGTTTTTTGCAATTATTGTCCCATCAGTGCTGCATCAAGAGAGAGGAAACCCTGCAGTAAATGTTATCTGCCTTCAAACACCTACAGCTCCTTTACCCTATGTCCAGCAGCAATACATGTGCCCCAGTGAAAGACTTGTCTGCTGACGCTTCATAGCCTCTGTTTCCTGTTGGCCATCTGACAGCACCTCTATTGAAAAGCACAGAACTGCTGGGCCTGTGTACACAGCGCTGCCACTACACATTTGCACACAGCTACTGTACAGCGTCTCTGATCAAACAAGCTGTTGTTTATGTGTCTACTCTGCAGACTCTGGAGTCCAGACATGATTGTGAGCTTGCACCTTCCCAAATGTCTAAGTTGATATGTGACCTGTGGCATGAACATATAGATGGAGCAGCAGTGTCAAGTCAGGAGAGTTGCAGCAGGTTTAAGTAGTTGGACAGAGGAGGCAGTGGATGAGCTTCACTGGACTGTTTGGAATTGTAACACTGATACAGGTTTAACTTTTAAAAAGACAAAATTAATCCTTATGTTAAAGCAGCTACAATAGGCACTCACAGGTCTTTTTTACATCTACAAAATACTGTACAAAAATCTTTGGGCCACCTTTAGCTATGCCATTTTTACGGAGTTGTGAAAAATCAATTATTTATTTCTCAATGTCTTTATTAAGATACAAGAAAGTACAAGGAAATATCATGTACAGTATTAAAAACTGACAGATAATCTTAGCTTAATGGCTTCTATGGCAGTATTTATTAAAACAGCATAAGATTAAGGCAGTAAATGTCATATTGTCTGAACAGAAAAATTCCAGGCAATTTAGTACAAAAGGAGGTAATTTTAAATCCTGGGCACTCTGAGCAGTTTTTCTTTTTTTTTTTTTAATCAATGGTCTTTTAATATTTTCCATATATTTCTCTTGCAAGTTATTACAGAGGCTTAGAAATGTAGTAAAATGAAGTAAAATATTGAAGTCTGGTTTGTTTTTACTTCAAAACTAATGGTCAATCTTGAAGTGCATCTCACAACACAAAATTGTTTTTAACAAGATTACATTATAATGTACACATATATAATTGAATTCATTATATACTTATAATGGATGCTAGGTCAGTAGAGCAATGAGCAATATGAGAGAAACAACTTGAGCAAATTTTATGCTGGAAAAGAAAATAAATTGCTAAACTACAGCAGTTTTAAGATATGATTAGCAAAGTTAGCAGCAGCCAAGAAACAACAATGAGGTGACTGAGTTTTAACTGGCTGCAGGTGAGTATGATTGCCTAAATTTGTTTACAACTACAGATTTAATGTAGAAAACTTTTGTATTTTTGTAATTTTTTTTTACAAGTACAAAGGTTTGTGGAATTTTTTCCCCCAGCTGTTTCAACTGTGCAACTACCAACAGTTAAGTAGCTAAGCTTATTTATGTAGCAGCAAAAGAAGACAGGCTAGCCTGTCTTATATTATTCAACAATTCCAAGATCATTTGTGAGCAACTTCTTATTTTAATTTTATTGTGAGTACATAGTAACAAAAATAAATAAATAACGACATAATTAACACACAATTAACTGTAGCTGCTAGCAAGTTGAAAAAGAAAATATGTGCTAACCCTTCATTAACTGAGGTCCTCTTATTTAGTGATCCAGTGTCGGACTAAACATTTTAGCCACTTAGCGCAGTTTAAATGCTGGTTAAATTTGGAATGTATGCCAATGCTCTGATTTCAAGTTTCTCGCTCTGTTGAAAACAGTAAACCTCTGCTGGCTGCTCGTACTGACTTGATGTGGTATGCTCTTTATTATTTTCTTCAGAAGGGTTTTAAATTCCTCTGTTATCTCCTGGTGCTTGGTCTGGCCAGGCACCGCAACGCCTTATCTTCTATCATGGCACTTATGTTTTTGGGCTCAAACTCTAATTTCAGTCGGCCTCTGGTTCGTGGCTTTCTTTTCATGTGTTTTGTCTTTGTTTAGCCTCTGTAATAATAGCCTTTACTGCGAGAGACAAAAGCCTGATTCAGCCGTAAATGGAGATTTTTTCAGTAATTTGATGTCTGAAAACAACGGCAGTTTATTTTCATTCCCTGTGTAAAAATCCTCAGATGGTGAGTCATAGAGTGAAGGCAAATGGTCAGGAAGACTGCGGTCAAGTGTCTGCAGGCGAGCAGCAGGAGCAGAGCCACACAAATACAGACAGATTATCTATATCTTCACCCAGTATAGATATACAACTACTGCTGCGGGTTACAACCTCTGTCTTGATAAATAATTGGGGCAATACAGTGTAGACGGATATCTTGGGAAAAATTTGGATTAAAGTTATTTTAACTCCACATTTAATGAAGATAAAATAGAGTGGGTGGGGATGGAGGTGGTGCAAAGTGAGAACAGAAAAGATTGTGAGTCATTCCCTCCTTATCCATCCAAAATGCTTAAACATAAAACTGGTGTTGTAGTTAGAAAGGAAATAAGAAACCAAATATGATGAACATTATGATGAAATGTCTTTTTTTAAGTAATTATGTAGGAGGTTGGACTGTCTGGCATGTCAAGCATTTGTGCATATTTGAAGCTCAGTCAGATACGTAATCTACAGATGTTTGCGATTTGGATAAAGATGACAGCTCTTGAACATTTATTTGCTTTTGTTAGTTTTCATTAGTCTGTGTTTGAGTACAGAGAAAACCAGGAGGTTCACTTACTGTAGGGCTCCAGCAAGGGAAAAAGCAGAGCCAAGTCAAATGTCAATGAATAGGACCATTGAGTGTGCGAAGATAAATAAAAGCACCATTTTCAGCAGTTAAGTGTAATTTTTCAGTAGTTCAAGACCAGTGGCTGCCGAGACGGGCTGATTTCTGTGACTTAGATGGTAACTCACACAGCCGACAAGATTGTAAACTCTACTTGTTGATATAACCTCAGAGAGAAAGTTAGGAGGCCAAATATGTGTCCACATTTTGTAAAAGGTTCCTGTGTACCTCCCACCCTGCTACAAGAGGCTTATCAAATACTTTGTACATGCTTTAGAAAAATCAGGCTAGTGTCAACTTAATGTGTAAAATGTTATTTGAGACCATGTTAGGAGTTAAGGTCTTAAAAAAACTGAGAATTCGCTTGATTTACAGGGCTGAAATACTGTAGGTAAAAGGTTGCAACAGTGTGGTTCATTTTGGATGTGTTAACTGATGTTCAGTCAGCAGGTGACGTGAGCTGTTAAACTGGTAAAAGCCCTTGTCCGTCCGACTCAGGGGATGGGTGAGAGGTGAGGTTTTTACAGATCAATACATCAATTAATGGTTTTTGGAAGTCATGATGGCACTTAAGTGATTTAACTTTCATCATGAGCTCAAAAGACTTCCTTCATGTGTCACATCAGGCTGTGTGTTTATTTGATTATTTGTGGGTTTGTGTACATAGAGTGATTGGGAAAGGGTGTGAGGGTTATGTAATGAAGAGTTGAGCAGTGATACCATAAAAACCGGAACAAGGCCTCATCTTTTCATGAACTGCTTGCCATTATCGTATTTTTAATGAAATTGTCACTGCCAAAAATTCATATTTTGTTTTAAGTTTGATTTTATTTGGAAAACTGTAATATCTTAAGATGAAAAATGAAAGTGTATGGAATTAAAAGTAAAATTAAGCAAAAACTTGTCATTTCTGCAACCAAAAACAAAGTGTGATCATGACATTTCATACTATCTCCTTGTGGCTGTGTTTAAAGCTTTGGTTTGGTTTTGGTTTAAAGGTTTTCCTGTTTTCTGAACTCAGAACAGAGATACTATAGTAATTTGGGCGGTTTCTGGTGTGTGACGCCACAGACTATTTTACAGATTTACATAATAAAAAAAGGTCCAGTTGCAGTCAAGCTTCAGTAAAAAGTTTATGTGATATAAATCTCAGCCTTACAGAGCACATAGAGTTCTCCGTGGTCAGATAATTATTTCAATGTATACAATGTATACAATTTCAATGTTAACATGCAGTGTCTACAGGGTGATTATTGTGCTTGAAAACAAGTAAAATCCCCAAATTACCTTGATGCAGGTCAAATGAACAGATAATGAAGAGTGTGAGTAAAGCTTGGTTAGAGGAATGTGGTGGTACTTTATTGTTATGAGCAGGTTTTCTACACTAGAAGCAGTTTACTGACTCTTACCACATGTTCTTTAAAATCCATGTTGTTATTTTCAGTGATAATTCCTGACCAAGCGGCTTGGTAACACTACTACACTCTACTTTATGTACCATTAAGCAATATGTGATGTGGTACTGCACACAAAGCAATAAAAACTTTACGATATTCAAATGCAGCTGTCTTGTTGTGAATTACAATGGAAATGTTTATCTGTAACTCATTAGTGTGTGTTTGTGTTTCTGCAGCTTGCCTGTTCAGGTACAATGGCCTCTCCTTCGTCTACCTCATCTACCTCCTGCTTATTCCACTCTTTGCAGAGCCCACAAGCACGACAATGCAGGGTAAGACTTTACTTTATCTGAGACTTCACACATTCAGTGGCTTTGGCCATCACCTGGAGAGGGATTGACTGTTTCAACAAAAGCCTCCAGTTTGAAGTGCGATATTGTTCGCAGTAATATAAACCAGCCTTTCTCCTGAATAGTTGAATATCCTTGTGATGAGTATGGATTTGGCACATGGTTCAGTCTATGAAAAGTAATATCGGTTAGTGTGGGCATGAGTCCATCTGTAATAATAAAAATGATCCATGGCTGGGCAGATCTGAAACAGAAAGCTGCAATCCATTGTCCACTTGATCTAAATTAACATAGACTTAGGTTTAGGTTTGGTTTATCTGCCCACATAATGGTCAAATAAACATAAAGCATGAAAACGAATAAGAACAGTACACACAAATTGTACGACTAAGAAAAGAAAACCTAAATCGCCCATAAAATTGGGAATTGGGGCTGTTTTTGATAATAGGTAACTACTTCAATGATCTAAGGGGAGATATAAAACTATACTGTTTTTTTAATATGGGATTTAGTAATACCATGATCTGCGTGTTAGCTGATGGTTAAGAAGAAGCTTGTTTTTTAATGTCTCCAGTATTTTTATTTAGAAAGAATAGAGAAATCAAATCCACCTTCGAAGCTGGAGGAAGACTAAGCTCTAAAGTAGCATAAATGAAAACAGACATTTGAGGTTCATGAGAAGTGACTGAGGTGACTGTTCTCCTTGCGGGTGATGAATGTGGGATTGTGGTTGCCAAGTTCAGCTGCTCCTTTATGTGCTTCCCACACCGCAAAATACTAAACAGGACACCTCCTAGAGGTCTCATAACACGGGCTTCTGTAGGAGACCACAAGCAGCGTTTTAATAATACATAAACCTATAGTGGTGGAGGGAACAACTTCCAGCGCAAGAGCTGCCTCTGCTCGTCTCCAGCTGAAATAACAACCAGGAAGTGAAAGAGAGGGAGAGGGAGAGGGAGAGGAGAGGAGGCAGTGTTCAAAGTGGACCACTTAAACTCTCATCAATAGTTAAAGAGAAGTCTTCTAGTAAAGCTGAATGTTCATGTCTGATAACTGTTGACTTCAGTGGTGGATCAACACTAATTAAATCCACATAGTGTGTTTTTCATGAAAACTACAACCAGTAATCTGTGCTTTGCATTTAAATGACTAAATAACTTTTTAAAATGGGATTTCTGAATTAAATAAACTCAAGGTTATTGTCTGAGAGTCACAAAAGAGTCATCTTTTACAGCTAATTTGTTTCACAGATCAGACTGAGAGCAAATGATATGTTGGACAAAAAAAAAAAGAAATTCAACTACAGCGGTTTTAAAAAGTGATTAGCAAAGTTAGCAGTAGCAGTTAGCAGCATCCAAGAAACAGCAATGAGAAGACTCAGTTTTTTAAATAGAAATGTTTTAAAATTTGTTTTCCAGAATATAGTGCCCAGGTGTTCAGTTGTTACAGACAAGTTGTATGAATAGATGCATGTCAACGTCTTAGCACATTAAGACAAAGAAGAGAAATACTAAAGAGAAATAAACAAACAAAAACCAAGAAGACTCAGATTTAACTGGCTGTAGGTGGGTATGATTACCTACATTGGTTTATAATTACAGATTTAATGTGAAAAATGTTTTGTGGTTTTCGACTAAGTACAAAATTTTGTGGGGGTTTTGCGCAGTTATTTCAACTGTGCAACTACCAAAACAGTTAAGCAGTTAAGCTAATTTATATGGCAACAAAAGAAGAGTAATTTGTTCATTTGAAACAGCTAATTTGTTTCAGAGATCAGACTGGTTTATGTAGTAGTTCACTCAGTAGACGGCACCTGTTCTGTATGATGGAGTTACCGTTAGGCTATTTGTCCTAAACAATGCAACCTGATGTTGTGTAGCAGCTATTAAGAGACATCAGCTGCCATTTAGCTGATGTAAAATAGCTCACAATTTAATATTTAATCATTATCTTGGTTATCAGATATTTTAAGTTGGAAAACAAACAGATGTCACTTACAGAAAAGAGCCTTTCCTTACAGTTAAGAAATGAAGCAGGGAGCAGGTGTTATGGTGAGGTTGTTTTAAAGATCACTGCTGATATGTTTTGACTACCTTACTCCGTGTAACCTTAATCCCAGAATTAATCCTGGAACTGTTCTTTATCGTATATGAAAAACAAAACAAAGTGCAGGTCATGAATGCATATTGCCACAGGGCCAGATATTCTTTTAGTGTAACACCTGTCAGGACATGTATCCCATCTGTCTGCCTGGTCATTCTGTCATCAACGAGCAAGACTGCAGACTTTAACAGCAACAGGAATATGCAGAAGTTCCATGAATGATCAAATATGATGGGATTATTGTTGTGTAATCATACTATCATTACAAAACTGGCTATTCCAGGTAAATATTTGGTAGACTGGCGAAAATGAATCTGTACTTTTTATTGCCAGTTGTTCATTTAGCATCAGATTGTATTAATTAAGGATGCACTTTGTACAGAAGTACTGGTACTGTCTGTATGAGTTATGTTACTGATTATAATCCTAAATAGATCATCATAATCGGTGGAGTTACACATCTCCATATGATGTCTGTTTGGTTAATTGCCATATGCAAAGCTACTATTACACTACCTGAAGAAAAACATCTTGCACTGCAGAGAAAGTGGTTTTTGATGGAATTAGTAGAAAAACTGAGGCAAATTCAGTGCTTTGTTTTGATGGTCTGTTTGATTTTGGCTGTTGAAGCTGAAAGGACATGCGGCAGTTAAATCTATAAAGTTAATTTAAACCAAATGTTTGACATGAATAATTCATCAGGTGTAATTTACTTTAAAAAGCCACAGCAGTGTGGTACGCCCAAGGATACCTCAGAGTACAAGATTCCACTCCTACATGGACACAAACAATATCTTACACAACTTGTTGTTGTTTGCGATTTACTCTAATGCTGTAATTATAGTATTTGGCTCCTCATCCCCCTTGAAGATATTTAATTCTCAGTGGAGGTGAACAAAATCTAAACAGTTGCACTCTTATGGGCAAAACAGGCATTTTAAGAGTGTTTAGGTGCTATGCCTTGTTGAATGAGCACTGACATGACAAACTCATTTAGTAGTGTTTCACGAATTGTATAAATATTTAATGTTATGGATGATTTATCAGGCTTGTGCTTGACTTTGTAGTCTTCAGACAGATGGAATCTGGCTTTAACACATCTCCTGATTTTATCTTTTTAAATTGAGTTTAATTTCTTTCTCTGTCTTTTAGAACCTGGCATTTGTTTGTTCCAAAAAGCCAAATCATTACATTGGTGTTTCTGTGGCCATCGTTGAAATTATGATTTGGCAGGTTCATGTGGCCAAATTATGCCTTAATATTTTCAGATGGATCAGATTTTCTGATTGATTAGGGGAAAAAGCAGTAACTATTTAAACTGAACAATGGCCTCAGTTTGTAAACTTTTTAAAAAGGACTCTTGGGATGTCATTTTGAAACTAAATAATGAAGTGAAGCAAACTACCCGTACAAGATGAGCGTCAGGCAAACAAAACAGATGGAAGTCAGACTACAAAATGTTGCATTACAAATAGGAAAAATGGGAAACGGAGCCAAAACGGTTGCGTTGTCCAGAGGCTGACGACCACTTTGGATGCTGAATCTTGCTAAAAGTCCTCATACCTCATATTTACAAGCATTCTTTCTGTTCTTTGTGACTGTCCAGGGAATTGCTTTGGGAAATTAGCACAAATTGTTTTCACTTTAACATTTAATAACCTTGCCGTGGTCTGTTGCTGCACACATTTGATACGGTTAGATCTCAGTGGCCTGAGGCTCAGTAATAGCACTTCACCATAGCCAGGATATTGTGCCATACTATAGTAAAACTGTTATGTGTTCCCCACAAGGATGTGGTAAATTTAATGAGATGGTGTAGAAAGAATCGGACTGATGGAGATGTTCTCCCATATAGAATCACTGGAGCAAAGCTTATGGTTTAAGTTCAATCTTGCAGGACATCGCATAGTAATTATTAAAGACATTGATCTGCATAAAAGTTCAATGATAATTTTCATGTTTGTATTAAGAGAAGTCTGCAAAATTCAATTGCTGAGAATTATCACCATAACAACTCCTGAAATTATCCCAAATACCTGTAGGTGCACTATAAAATGAGCATGTGTTGAACAGCTGCAGCAGCTCCTGTGTCTACTCTCATCCTTCTCTCTCAGGATTAGTAACCTCTGAGGACAGCTGTATTCTTAAATTACATTAGACAATGACACAGGGTCAGTCCGAGCCTATATGTTACACTTACACTCTCTAATATCCAAGTCATTATTTGAGGCCAGAAACCAAAGAATCCAACCTGTGATTTAATCAGGCCTTAGAACACCTTAGAGGCCTTGTGGTCCACCAGAATGTTTATTTGACTTTTAATAAAAATAAACTTTGCTATGTGGAAGTGTTGCCAGTGCTAAACCAGGATATGTATCATGAGTCACAGAAAATCACTTTTGGGTGTGCTCCCAGTTACCTTTTTAAAATTTTTTTATTTATTTATTTTTTTAACCAAATATATTAAGATGAATCTTTGTTCTCTCATTTTTGTTACAAAAAAGCACTTTTACTTGGCGTTCTGTCAGAATTTATAGTGGTGCTAAGAACATTTTGTTTAAAGTTGCTCAAAAAGGAGCAAAAATTCAATTAGTGTGTTGAACATACTTTTCTATGTCATGAAAAACTAACCCACAAAGGCACTTTTTTTCTGGGTTTCAGTGCATAGATGGTAAAAAATAACATGTGGAAATCCTTAAAGTTCATGGTCTCAGTGGCAAACTCACTGAAGCTGTTCTCCTCCCTTCAGGCCACACAGGGCGTCTGCTGCAGTCCCTGTGCTTCACCAGTTTGTCCTTCCTGCTGCTCCACGTCATCTATCAGATTACCGTCAACAGCCTCCTGGCCGGGAACTCCATCGCCTCTGACTTCAACTGTGAGTGTACTGTAGCCTTTACAGTCAAGGCTGTAATGACTGTGCTTACAGTAGGTGTGTTCTGTGTGTGGAAGTAACAGTACTACGTAGGTTGAGAACACATGAAGAAGGTGTAAAATTGAGTCAATTGATTAAATCTCATTAAGCTGTTGTTGCTGCCAGTGAGTCGGCATTGATTAGGTGATTGATCTGTTGCATAAATATAAAACACCGGACTCCCGAGACACAACACAGAACAAAGTCCCAGCATCCTTTCTCTGGTTAGGTTTAGGCTATTTATAACTTTGGTCAGACTTTTGGAATTTGATAAAATACAGACTCTTTGTCTAGTATTAATTAAAAGATTTAAAGCAGTCATACTGTAGATATGAATGCTTTAAAAACAAACACAATATTTCTGTCCTGCTATGAAAAACATATTAATTTGGCTGTTTTGTACAATAGACACACGGTGCATTGAGGTAAATTCAAGGTGGAATTAACACCAACAAAGTTACTTAACCTCAATAATAGTGTAGCTATCTGAAAGGGTACTGACTCATTTTCCAGAGGCTTGTTTAAAGTTTTCATATATGACCAAAGAAATCTGAAGTCTTTACCTGTCGGCCACACATTAACAACAGCCATCCATCACACAGGCCATTTTGTGTATAAACTCTGACCTGAGCCACTGATGCTGTAGGTTTTATATCACCAGAAAGGTGTAGCTTTTTTTTTTACAGCCTGGGGGAAATTTTCTTTCCAAAAAATATAGTGAAGACATGCACCATTTGCAGGAGTAGGTGAAATATGCTCCCTATTAATGATTCATCATCTAAAAATATCGCCACGCTTATTGCATTTTGCCACATCATGAAGATTTATGAATCCAACGCATTCTTTAATGAAATTAGCATCTTCGTACCATATGGCTACTTAGGAGAAACACAAAAAGGATTTTTGCTGCCCGTTAAGAGCTAACAGTGTAAGCTACTGACTCAGTCTTGGAAAGGTGTTAATAGCTGGCCTTGGACTTCTCATGAAAATCTCTATCAAAGTGTAAAATGTGCACGTGTCTGGATGGGACAGACGCTGACCTTGTATTTTAATGACTTTTCTTTCAAATGGAAGTCACTTGCTGCTTTCCTCCACTGAAGCACAGTCGACTTGCTCAAAAAGCAGAACAGACCTTATCGCCTCTGGCAAAATCACACAGAACCACGCGGTGAAAGTAGACTAAATATTCACTCAAGGAAAAGTTATTACTGATACTTCAAATGGACATTGTTTTGACACATCAAGAGCTGGTGTCTATTATCAGTTATATTGTCTATTATTTATGATCCTTATTTTATGTATTCATTCCAATGGTTAATAATAATAATAACAACAAAAGACATTAAGCCAAAATTAACAAGATAAACAGTTATTATCAAATACAATTTCAGAGACCTGTAAATACCGTAAATACTACATCAGTCACACATTATATGTGTGACATGTCCTGTACACTATCAGTCCAGTCTGGGTTGATCTTGTCTTTGACTATACACTGGCCCCAGATGTTATAACCATGCTGAATATTAATTATATAGGGTTTTTTTTTCTTTTTCTTTTTTTTTACATTTTGTAATAAGTTTGCCCATAGGTAACTGGAATAGGCTCTAGCACCCCCGCAACCCTAATGAGGATAAAGTTCAGAAGATGAATGAATTAATGTATGATTTTGTAATAAGGTTCTTTTCAGGTTTTGTGTCATAGTAATCGCTGTTGTATCAGGTGTGAGAATGTTTGTTTGTTCATTCATTCATTTTTTTGTTTTGAGTAGAAGAAAAAATGTAACATATTTTTATGTACAAGGAACTAATGGCAGAGCAAATACATTAATAAATAAGGGTGATTAAGACAAAATAGCAATTGCCATGTACACTAGGCAAGGCAAGGCAAGGCAAGTTTATTTGTATAGCACATTTCATGTACAGGACAATTCAAAGTGCTTTACA
>JAPTGW010000010.1:28467678-28482054 GCA_029814545.1 Apogonichthyoides opercularis
CCCCCCCCCCCCCCCCCCCTTGGGGCGCTGAAAGGCTCCCAGTTGTATTTTCAAAGCTCACTTTTTTCTGACAGACACCTCAGCTGTAGTTGTGGTTACTAGGTTCCACTAATAAGACTGTAGAAGTGTGTGATGAAGTTTTACCTGTGTACTGAGTCACTAAAGGTTTAGCATTAGCTCACCCTTGACCCCTCACAGATGGTTCTAACTACTTACGCTTGTGCAGCTCCGCCCATTTTGTCCAAATATGGAAATTTCTTGCTTTAAATAGTGACCATGGCGATGGCCAAATCACTAGAGGCTTTAAAACAGCAGTTTGAAAACCAATGGGTGATGTGTAACACTTCCTCCATCCAATAATTAATGGTCATAGTTTTAAAAGACAAAAACTGCTGTGAAATGTTTCTATCTTACCAGGAAAGAAAGTTCTGTAAGTTCATGTTTACTGATTAGTGACTTATTTTAATGCAGAAATGTTGCCTATTGTAACCTTAAATGTTATTAAGTACTTTTAAGGCACATTCTATTTGATTTTCATGTACAAATATGTATGAAAATCCTTTCTGAAAACTGGGAAGCCTTTCAACATGTACAGTGTTTAATAAAATATTCCAAACCATCATTTTTAGTTGCTTGTTATTTCAATCCTGCTTCCTCATGTGTCTCACCTTGTCTCTTGAGCTCCTCCACCAGTGTGTGATTAAACTCCCTACTGTCCTTGAGGGTGACGAAGCAGTAGAGACACTCGCCCTTCACCTTGTGAGGCCGGCTCACAACGGCAGCCTCAGCCACAGCTGGGTGCTCGGCCAGAGCCCCCTCCACCTCTGCTGTGCTCATCAGGTGGCCTGCAATTGCAAATTATAGGAGATGAATTCATCAACAAGAAAATAACAGACATCGTAAACTGGTACTCCTTCACAGCTGTAGCTCACCTGACACATTCAGCATGTCATCTATTCTCCCTGTAATCCAGTAATACCCATCTTTGTCCCGCCTGCAACCTGAAAATGAAAAAAGTGGCAAAAAAAATCTGTATATCTTCTCCCTCTTAACTAAAATGTTGCTTTTCACAAGAATTCTCCAGAGGTCACAGTGGTTTTATTTAGCTTACCATCACCAGTCACATAGAAACCAGGGAATTTCTTAAAGTAGGTGTTTTCAAAACGCTCATGGTTTTTGTACACAGTGCGCATGATTCCAGGCCAAGGCTTCCTGAAAACCTATAGAAAAAACATTGACCCGCCTTGGTTATTCTTGCTCTTTAAAATGCCCTCTGAGCCTTATTTTCTGGTTTTCAGCTGTATACATCAAATGTACTTGAATTAGTGTAGCTTGCCTAAGAACAGCTAAATACAGCAACAACTACAAGGTCAATAAGAGCGTACAGCTGCACCAAGGCCACACTGTCTTTATTTAATCAACTACACTGTGCTGTAATGTCTAATAAAAAAGAAAAAAAAACATTCAGGCTCTTTTCCTTTTTTGTGATCTTTTGTGAAATGTAATGGATTCATTGTTTGACCTTAAGGAGATAATCTCTACATTGTTACATGCACTGGATTTCTGCCACATGGTTGGCCTATTATGTTGAACAGGTCTACCTAATAAAGTGGCCAGTCAATGTTCATGTCTATAGAAGGGAACAAAATGCCCCCTCACTAGATTCACTGCAATTTAAATAAATAGTAGTAAAAAGTACTGGATTACCTTTTGAATAGGTTTTTTTACATCACTCAATCAATCAATCAATCAATCAATCAATCAAATTGTATTTATATAGTGCCACATCATAACGAAAGTCAACTTTATATTTAGAGATGGTCTAAACAAGACTTTTAAGCTAATTCACAGACACCAAAGAATCCTCCAGGAGCAAACACTTGCTGACAGTGGTAAGGAAAAACATCCTTTAAACAAAGTGATTCTCTGTAGATGTTGCGGTTAGAGTTCAGGGTTAAATATGTAGTTGATCATTGTGGTTGAGATCAGGAAGATGGTCATTAAACTCAAGTTGTACATGGCCGATTGCTTCCTTTACAGATGGAATAATACAATCCCATTTACAGAAAACTTGGGTGTATATTATAAATGAAAACAGAACGCCAGTTTCTCATCCCAATTTTGTTGAGACGTGTTGCTACCACCAATTCAACTTTCAACAAATTCTCTTTATTTTCTTCTTATAATGTTTAGTTTTTAAAATATTTGATATTTTATCAATGTTCTATTGATATTATTTAAAAATGTAATGCCAGAAAGACAACAGAAAAGAGAATAATACAGAAAAGAAAAGAACAAATAATAATTAAACAAGAAGGTTGAACTTACAAGATACCCCTCAGCCTCTCCTTCCAGTTCCTCTCCGTGTTCATTTAAGATTATAGGCTCGACCCCAAAGAATGGAAATGTCTGAAATAGAAGATTTTATGTGATCGAAACGTCAACATATTATTTAACACCTCCTGTATGAAACATGACCATGTTCTGAATAGCATCTTAAAAATGAAAAAGACAAGCAGGGTTTAAATGAAAAAATGCTGCACAGATTTAATAAAAATTTTGGTGAAGCTTTTTTTTTTTATCAGCAAACAGCTCCTCCTTGTCTTACTCTGTATTATATGTATTGATGAAAATAATAAGAAAAAGCATCAATCGGACATGTGGTCAGAGGAGGCAGAGCCTCACGTGTCATTAAGGAAAGGAAAAAACAAAACAAATAATGATCAAATAACATAAATATTGATATTTGTCCACTGATCTGTATGATAAGCATATTTTTCATGCGATTCAAATAATTTTGATTATTTTTCAATTCAAAATTGTGGAATTTCTGCATTTTACAGCAAAGAGCTGAGCCTCACCTTGGATCGCATAATTCCTCACTAACTGTACAAGCATCCCACGTATTAATGAGTGTGTTGCTGTCTCTGTATATCACCAATAAAATGGTTTCAAACACTTTGATCATTTGCCTTGACTTTCCATAGTTTGGATAATGTATAAAATGTATGTGTATAACTTGTTCAGTCTAGCATATCAATCATAAAACCACATAAAAGAGGCATTCGGTGAGGCAGCCAGTACTCCTGCCTCATGGCAGAGGGCACTTATGAGCCCACAGGTTCTTCTTGCTTCAAGTCAAGTGCAGCGATTTGTTTATTCTTCCTTCTTGTCCCGTCTTAATTATCTAAATGGAAGATTATACATCCAACAAAATTTGAATGAATTTAAATAAAATATATATGTGTAAAGAATGTTGATATGAGATATGAAGCATAACCTGTTCACTGTTGCCAGTCAAATGGTGAATAAGATAGTCTTTTGGGTTCATATATTTGTAGATCTGACTCTGACAGAGTCAGTGTTATGAACATCATTGCACATCACTGGCATCGATGTACTGTTAGTACTTACAGCAGAACCTGGTTTCAGAGGCGTGGCAGCAGGAAGTGGAGTCAAGACATGACCTCCCTTCAGGAGAAATTAGAGAGCGCTTTTGTTTGTGAAGTTCACAGCATATGGAGTGAAACTTGGTTAAATGTATCATACAAAATGTTTGATCTAAACAGCAGCTGCAGCATGCCCACAGCAGGCAGATGGCAACGGCAGCACTTACCGTCTCAGTTTGCCAGAAAGTGTCGACCACAGGACATCTGCCCTGACCGACCGCATCGTGGTACCAGTGCCACGCCTCCGGGTTGATCGGCTCACCCACACTACCCAGAATCCTCAGGCTGGAAAGGTCATACCTGGCAAAACAGGCCTGATCTGAGAGGCTGGTACATTTATTTTTCTGACTCCTGTTTGCTTTGATGCCCTACATTTTAACACAATCACCTGTACATTCTACTACTTACTTACCAAATAGATGACTTTACTTTTTACTTTTTATGTTACTTCATGGCTCATTTTCCTAACAAGACTGTTTTCAATCTTTATCACAAATAACAAAAATATATACCCTTATTGGATCCTTCTGTGCATATTACACTTAATAAACGTAACAGGATGAAAATGATAGAAGATGTAAAGGGAAAAAGATATAGGAAGATGTAACAAGGTGAAAATAATGTAGAAAATGTAATGTGACAAAAACATAAAAGACATAAAGTGTAACAAGACAAAGAGTGGAAGATCAAAATCACATAAAAGATGAAAATATATCAGAATTGTTTTAGTTCTGTGGCTGATGTTTTAAAACTTATTGCACATTCATGTTCTTTATTTACAATATTTATTTTATAAATGGTTAGACTGGTTTAATAGTCTATACTTGACTTTAAATCAGTTTGCTTTACACAGAAATAGCCAGTAGGAATGTCCATCAATCAAAGACCACCTTCTTATTTTCATACTTATTTAGCTTTTTTACATTTACATTACTAAAGAGGTTGAATTAACACTTGTACTTTTGCCTCAGTTATTGATATGTATCATTGATGTTGGTTTGAGTATGATGATAAATGAGACTAGTTTAGTCATTTTCTGCTATTAAAGGTGGTTAAAAAGTTAAAGATACTTTTAAGGGTGTTAATATACTTATTTCTTATAGTTGCCAAGTGTTGTGTGGAAAACATAATGGCGTTAACATGTTTTTTTTCCTTGTGACACAAATAAATGAGCTTTGTGCATGGCTTCTACTTCTGTCCTAGATTCGTACTTCTGCAGCGGCTCCCGACCATACTTCATCAGCAGCCGGATAGCGGTGGGTGCAGTGTAGAATTTGGTCACCTCATACTTCTCAATAATCTCCCAGTAGCGGCCAACATGAGGGTGTGTGGGAATACCCTCGAACTGAGAAAACACACATTGTGAACAACATGATGTGAAGTCTATCACACCTATTTTCACAGGTTTTCCCTGGATCATCTCTGGACCTGATGTTATGGTCCTGCTTCTCTCCTGCCTCCATCGTTTTCACTCATTTATCCATATAGTTGTGCTAGTGTTTATTATATAGCTACATGGATGGTAAAACTTTCTATTATTGGTACTAACAGCTGCAGTAGTAGTATATCCACTGTTCGTACTTGTTTTTGGAGTAGTAGTATTAAGAGTAATGGACATGTGTTTTAGTTATTGGTAGTTATACTAGTAACTGCTCTTCTAGTTTTTTAACAGTCGTAGTGCAGTTTGCTGTGCATCCATGTGTTTCCCCCCTCCCTCAAACACTCTCTCTCTCTCTCGCTTCCTTTAACACTCTCTCTTTAACCCCAACTGGTCAAGGCAGATAACCATTCTTCTGTTGGGATTCTGTAAATTGGTTTAAGAGTCTGATTTAGACCAGCTCTAAATGTAAAGTGCCATGAGATAACTTTTGTTATAATATGACGTTATATAAATACAATGTAGTTGATTTGATTGATTGAATCTGAGCTTTTAAGAAAACTCACCAAGACACTTGTGGCGCCATTTGCGAGGGGTCCATAGGTGATGTAGGAGTGGCCTGTGATCCAGCCCACGTCGGCCGTGCACCAGTACACGTCGTCATGGTGATGATCAAAAACATACTTGAAAGTCAGTGATGTGTAGAGCAGATACCCAGCAACAGTGTGGAGAACACCCTGTACAGTAAACAGGGACAGGAACATGAATGAGGAGGTGATTGGCCGACACACAGACAGGAGAAAACAAAAATAAGGGGATGTGGGCGCAGAGGGGACATGTCTGCAGGTGTGAGTGTTAGAAACAAAAACAGAGATGATGTTAGAAGGTCTTATGTAGTAATAATATGTCATACATAAAACTCCCAAACAAATGCAGATGTGTTGCCTATGGCTGTCAGCTGCTCAGTGTTTTTGTACATGCAGCTGGAGGATCTCACCTTGGGTTTACCGGTGGAGCCGCTGGTGTAAAGAATAAACAGTGGGTCCTCGGCGTCCAGCCACTCAGGTTCACACTCATCAGGAATGTCTCTCATGGCCTCGTCCCACCACACATCACATTCAGAATCCCAGGGCGTCTGAACAGGCCAAGAAACACATTGACACATAAAACCTCTCAGGACATCTATACTTATCAAGAGCAAAGAGCTCATCAGGCTATTTTTGAACTAGCTCTATGACTGTATTCACATAACTGCATTGTACTGTCCCAACCCTATACACATACTCTGAATCTGATCCTTCAGTACATTTGAAGAATTATTTTTTATTTTGGGAATTTTTATTGTTTAATTCCAGATGCAAAACACACACTTCTATGTCAAAAATACTGAAAAAGCATCTTGTAGTTTAATACCCATTTTCAGTTCCTATAGACTACAACAGTTTTCATACATTTATACAAATGATATTTTGTTATCATAAAACTTCAAGTTTTAGCAAATAGGTTTGCTTTTATGTTTGTGACTTGAATGCTTAAAAAGACTAGTCTTCTTTCTGCTCCCTTTCATTCTAGTACGTTTGTATTTCTATTAAATTGTTTTTTATTTTACAAATGAATGAAATAAAGAATAAATGAAAATGAAAAATACAGTTGAGCAAAATAGATTAAATAAAACTACAGATTTTGGAAGTAATGTGTAGTGTAATTTTCTTTTAGTTGCAATGGATGGAAGAAAAAACAGTATCATTCAGGACCCAGTATTGAAGACAGCTATCAGTATAGGTGCTGGTGTTAGTATACCCAGCCCTGGACATGATCCTTTCTATTTTAGGGAATTAACGACACAGATTTAGACAGTTAATGTATTATTACTTTGTTGTAAGGGAGTGACATGGTGGGTGGAGTTTGCATTTTCATCAGTGGATATTTGGATGGATACATTATCATATTAATTATTAAAGGAAAAACAGGAAACCATATCATTTTTCCAAACATGTCTGACCTGCAATTTATTGCAAGCAGCTCCACTTTTTGTCCTCAGAGCATGATGTTTAACAACAAGGCATTTGGTGACACTGGATGAAGCTCTGCAAGGAAATTTACAAAGTTAAGGGATATCAAGATTAGAAAACCTGTCTCATGGCTGTCTTCTGTGTGTGCATGTATAACGACATCTCATGTGGCACTTTGTAAATATGTAAATATAAATCATCAGCTTTGTTTTACATATTTTCAACAGCTTTTGTTTTTATGCTAGCTTCTCAAAGAAAACCTGTTTCTAATTTACAGCAAAAACAAATTGATTCACACTGGTATTTTTTTTTATTCTATTAAATATAAGTGAAGCATTTCCAGCTAAAATGCACTTGAACCATCTGAATGCAGTACAATATTAAGAATAAAATGTATTTGCCACATAAGCTCCAGTCTCAGTCCGTGTAACATATTCATTTGGTTAAAAGTAGATTTTCTTTTTTTTTTCCAAACAAAATTATGCCAGAGTATAAATTATGGACCTTTTAGTATTTATTGTTTTTATGTTATAATATTGTTTGTTTATTAATTGCCACTATGCAAAACATCTCTGCTTCACAATCTGATCAATTCAATAACCTGTTGTTGTTATTATCAAAAGCTTCAGATAAAAAAAAACAACAACTGTCCTGAGGTGACACAGCATGAATTACTTCATGTGAAATAATGTATTATTGAATAATTAGTGAATGAATTAACACACATCATGTAATTCTTGCCTGTAGACATTTCTCAATCAAAACACTACCAATTCTATTATTACCTTTCACAATAAAAGGATTAATATAAATGGTATGAACACTTCACTTCACATGAATAATACATAAAATTCTGCAGTTTCATTCATTTTAACATTTAATTCTAGTGGAATGGGTTTAAATCACGTTAAATGTTAATGATAGCTTTGGAAAGGGGATAATTGGAAACAATTTGTAGACTCTAGAAAGCAAAATATAAACCTTATAATTGTTTGATATTGTAATGTGGAAGTGGTCCATATTGTGGGTTTAAAGATGGATACAGAAACAAAAACAGTGATTTCATTTTTCCAGCTGTTGTTATTAACATCATAATATTTTAGCTTAAAGGCTCCATGAGAGAACCATGGGCACTGGGTAAACAGTTTCCTGGTAGCCCTAACTGTACTAATAGACCCCTGGTAGTATTACACATCTCTGCTCAAGTTCCCCCCAGGCTCAGGTTGCCATGGGAGATGAGCAGCTTGGGCTTCCTTGATGAAACTGATGTTACCCGGCAACTGCTTAGTGAGGAAACCATGGCAGGGTGTGTTCTTTGACATCTCTGTGAACAGCTGATATGGCTTCACTGGAAGTGTGTGTGTGTGTGTGTGTGTGTGTGTGTGTGTGTGTGTGTGTGTGTGTGTGTTCAGTGACTCATATACCATTACAGTGTAAACAAGTGCAGCTGCTGAGAATCAGGAAACTCAGGACGGTTTTTATTGATAAAAGCGGGACGTACTTTTCCCGGTACTTCTCCAGTGCTTCATCTGCAATCTGCTTCAGGTTGATCAACTTCTCTCCTCTATAAACACCATCTGTACATTACAAAATGTGTGGAGAGAGAAGAAAGAGGTGTGTCAGCTCACCCAGGTTACTCAAACATTGAGTCCATTTACAACTTTCCAACCACGTTTCAAACATGTCACATCCTGATGCTGATGTGTCGGCACGTTTATGAGCTAACAGCGTGGTTTACCTGCTGCCACCAGGACGCTGCTCTGGGCATCCATAATCCTCTCACACAAAGACTCAGAGGAGAAACCTGCAAACTGAAAATAAAAAAAAAATGGTCAAAACAAATGACACTATTTTTAAAAGATATAAATTCATTTCAACTATGGTATATTTCATCATCTTTGTCATCTCAGACAGTTTTGTACATTTAACATTATTTATCTCTGACAGTTTTGCACATTACATACCATTTATCTGACAGTTTGCACACTTACTCATACATTACACATTTATGTAAATACTTAGTAATAGTAGTTCATATTTTATGCTCATTCTCTTTTGCATACCATTCCTAAATGCCACTTTATTTTGTTTGTTTTAATTTCCTAGTTAAATTCTTCTTCTTTTTTTTTTTTTTTTTTAATACATCTTAAATTCTCTTGGCATTTGGCAAAGTAAGATTTTCATTATATAGGGAAACTTGTTTCTGTATTCTACACATGACAATAAAACATTTTGAATTTGAATCTTGAATTTCAAGTCAAGGGATAATTTAATTGTGGCCAAATTTTACAACACAATTCATTTAACTACCACAAAGAACACAATACCACAATTAGTTAAAAACATTAATAACTCAATAAAATAAATATAGCTATGCAAACATCATCTCGAGCCATCAAAATTTTACACTACAATATATATTCTATGTTTTAATGGTTTTAAATACCACAGGAAGTCTGCAACATCAGGTTAAAAGTGAATGTAAGATCGTCTTCTTTGAATACTTTATCATCTCAATTTCTCCTCTAGCGTTGTCTATATTCTTTCTTACTATTATTATATTATTTATTACTGTGTGTAGTTGTTATGTTGCTGTTTGTGTATACTTTGTTATGTCTTAACACATTCTACTGTTTATCCACAATATATTGCATTTTTTAGTAGCCAACCCCAGTGAGTGTTGCAACTGAGCCTGTCTGTCTGAATGTTGTTTATTTATATGTGTACAACTGACTGTCTACACCTGTAACTGAAAATTTACACCACATTTTGCCTTGAAATTTTTATATCAGGTGGGTTTTAATCGTATCCTGGCTCTTGTCAAAGTTGTTTTGGATCCAGATTCAGATCAAATATTTTTTTAAAGCAGTCTTCACCATTAGAAGATAGGGTCCTTTTGGCATATTTAATTCTTTTTAAATAAATTAAGGCATTTTTCAGTAAAATAAAAAATAAAAATACCACAAACATAGTGCATGACAGTATCTGTCATGATTAATTTCTTACTGATCTGAAAGACAATCTATGTATATTCACTCTGATAATAAAACAAAGAGTATTAACACTGAAATTGCATCTAAGTCACCACAAGCAGACTGAAAACAACCAATGACAGAAACACAAATCTAAATCCTGGGAGTATGTTTGAATGGTACTATGTATATATATATAAATACAGTGAACACAGTGATGGTGCATTTGGTCCCTTTTCTACACATGTATATTTAGCGTAACCTTGGTCAGTATTACATAATGAACCATACATCTGTAATTAGTCTTTCTGTGATGTCATTTGCTACATCTCCACAGACTATGCTCTTGTGTTCTTGGCTGAGGTTAATAGGTCAAAGAGTGAAAAGTTTCAGTGGCGTTGATGATAGCATTATGAATCAGGTCACTGAGGACGCTGGACTCAGCAAAATGTCACTGCATGACTGGCACTGCACGTCCAGGCTGGCTCAGTAACTGAAGTTTACGCCAGGCCAATTTATGAGTCACCATGAGAATAGAAATGGCTGGTGTTAACACAGAATTCTTTACTAAATGACATTCATAACAAAGACAATAAAAAGTCAGAGCTGGAGATTTTTCAATAATAACCAAGCACTGAATAAACACTTTACAATGTCTGCCAAAAACAGGTGTCTGCAGGTCACAAAGAGGACCCCACCTTGGAGCAGCCGGGAGATATTTATAACAGACAACTTATCTTTTGCACAAAGGGGGAAGGTTGAATGGCTAAAATAGTGTTGGCTTGCTTACAGATTTGTCCTGACTCTGATCTCTTCCCAATCTGGATGCAGCCTGTAAATGTCTGACCCATTTATTCTTTTTTGAGAACAGGTGCTGTCAGCGCGATGTTCACAGAAAAAAACAACTGATAACTACAAGTGCAGGGCAGTCTGAGCTAACAGAGGCAGGTAATGTTTTTTTGGTGAATGGGGTTAAAGCAGAAAACACAGAAAGGCATCATGTTGTCATACACTTTATATGAAGTAATATAGAGGACTTTTCCAAAAGAGAAATCAGACACAAATTAAAAGAAATGACCTTTCTCTGCTTGAACTGAAACAAAAAGTCCAAACACTAAGAGCAGCAACTATTATAAAACAGAAATCATCATGACTGCATCACAGCTGTGGTTGATTCTTACCACAATGGAGTGAACAGCCCCTATTCTGGCACAGGCCAGCATAGTGTAGACCAGCTCAGGGATCATGGGAAGATAGATCGACACTCTGTCTCCCTTTTTCACACCTGAATAATGACACAAACAGACAAGGTTTTCTATAGCTATGAACGTGCATGTATGAATTCTGAAAAGTACACTTTGAAGGGAAAAGACAGCAGTCATCACAGCCAGATATAGACCACTGCTCAGCTCAGTTCCAGAAACAGCACTGAAGGTCAAGGGCAACATTTGGATATAGGCCAGCTCCTGTATGTCCATTAAGCAACAAGGGCAGAGGAGATACCGTTCTGAGCTGCAGCATGACAGTTATGACCCAAATATTAATGCAAATGGTTGGCCGTATGTATAATTCTGGAAATTTGACTTTCATGATATAATTACTTTTTGGATTTAAATATTCAACTTAGAAATCTGTATCATGGTGATTGATATCTGAAATGTTGCTTCATGATTAACAGTATTTAGTCAATTTCCTTTCTTTGAATTATAATCACAGAACAAGAGTTTGACCAAGTTTGGGGTAGGAAAAGGCTCAATTAATCAATTAATCAATTAATCATAAGTTATTGCCTCACCCTGTGTGCTTCCCATAGAAACTGGATTACAAACGGTACTGTCACCACTACAACTTCAGACTTCTGCAACTTCAGGTACCCCCGGGATCAAAGAACATTATAATAATCAAATCCAACAGGCAAAGAACAGTGAACCTTATTAGGTGAATATATTTACTGATGCCTACAAGGTTCAAGCCAATAAATGCTTTGTTTCATGACTATACGGTACTATGCAAATGTCTTAGGACACCTCTAGCTTTGCTGTTTTTACAGGGTTGAATTTTATTTGTCATTCTCTTTTCTTTAGATAGAACAACAAAATACAGGAGATACGAGCACAGCTTTAACAAACACACAAAACTCTGAACTAAATCGATTGTAAAGGTTAAAGTCACTATTTAGTGTGACCTCTGACCCCATGACAAGAAGCAGCACAAATGGTTAGAAACATCTGGCATGTGGTATAAAACATCAGAAAATTAATGCAATAAATCTCATATTGTCTGAACAAAAGGGTTAAATGCATGTTTAGTACAAATGGAGGTCACACTAAACTATGATTTGGTTTATAGAAGCTGTTTTTACCCTGAAACTTTTTACTGCTATATACTTCACATATATCTAGATTGGATCTTAATAAGGAGACTGAGAAATGCATGCATGGCCATTATAACTTTACTAATCCAACAAACATAATGTTGATAGATTACAAAATGAAACTATTTTACTATCCACATTACACAGAAATGGCAGAAGAAGTGAGGTCTGGAAATATGTGAAGATGATTGGGATGATACTGGGAAAACTGGCTAAATGAACCTTCTACAGTGAGTTCTGCTTGAAACATGATATTTTATCACTCCAGAGCTAAAATTCATGCTGCAGGGTATTCAAGGAGAGGATCATTGTTGGAGGACATGTGGTAAATCAATAGCTGTCCTTCAATTGAATCATTCTAATGAGACATTACTAGGAATCCTGGTTAGAATAAGTATTGATGGCTCCGTTGCGGTATTATTTCTCCCTCCAACTCAAGATACATATCTGTAAAAACTACTTCTGGCTGCAGGGAAGAAAGCCATCACCAGGAGGGCGCTGCAGAGAAGTACCCCATCAATAGACAACTGGGCTATAATTGTCAACAAAATGCACAGTATGGAGAAACAGACATTTTCACAAAGATTTTTGCAACTTCTCTCGACTGTGTTTTCAGGTTGTAGAAAATCTGCCCCATGATGTAGGGCTGGTCATGGGTGTTTTCAGATAGGTAGCAGGTGTAAATACATGATGACTAAAATGGTGTCAGGTCGTCTATCTTTATATTTACTCTTCTGATTTTAGCTCCTGCTGCTTTAAATCTCTTTCACTTGTTTTTTTGTTTTTTTTTTAGAAATGAGATAACTGCTGAAATGAGCATCTAATGAATTAATAAACCTAGACCTGAACATCAACCTAGCAGTAAAAAAATCTGTGTGGGACCAATTATTTTTAGGTTTTGCTGATACTGCCGATAATTTCTTAAACACCCTTTTTGTCTATTGCTTTTGAAATGTGATCTAAAATGTCTTCTATTATGTTTTCTTTTGTGTAGCTCCTCTTACCCATTTTCTTGAGGACATTTGCACAGCGGCAGACCTGGCTCAGCAGCTGTCGGTAGGTGATAACCATGTGGTGGTCAGGTGAGTTTCCCTCCCTGAGATGATAATATACAAAAGAAAAGAAAAAAACAGAACCCAGAATAAAGTTATTATCGGAGACACTGATCACATACAGTCGCTCAAGACATTATTGTGTGAACCCTAAAGGGTCACAGAGGAGACATGTTCCCACTGCTGCTGAGTCTATATTGGGTTTGGATGTCTGTCAGGACAAAGTTTAGAAAACTATGCGGCACAATGTTTCACAGGCCAGTACTGGAGAATGCCTCGAAGATGGGACTGGAGCCAGAACACTGCAACAACCTGACATTAACCTTATCGCCAGTCAGTGTATGTTGAAATAAATTATTACAGTGATGCAACTCTGCACTCGTAAATGCAACAGCTGTCTGCAAAGTGTATTGAGTGTTTAAAAACTCTGCTTTAATATTTATTATTTTGTCTTGGCATATTAAATCATATTATCTCTAGATGGTTTAACTTCTGTAATAACAGTTCTCCCAGGTCTTTCTGGGAAAAAAAAAACCTCTTTGAGAGCTCTCTTATTCAGAGTTCTCACAAAGACCTTCCTTATTATTTCACCTCTGAAATCCCTAAAATACTTAAGAATAAATGTGTTATTAAAATACCTCTCCTGGACTGTCTTCCCTTAGAGGTTTCTTTGAAAACCACAATGTCATAATATTGGCCAGAGAAAGCAAATGGTTTGAGAGAGGAGCGAAAGAAGCCATGTTTGTGAAAGTGGACAAACCCTCCCTGAACAGATGCGATGGTCTCAGACACTTGTCAAAAACATGTAACGCCATTTTAAACAGCCTCCCCACATAATTCTCAACAAACAACCTTTCACACCTGGACTCACCTGAGCGCAATCAAGCCTCAAAAACAACTAAGTATGAATGACAAAATGAGATCTTACACAAATCAAAATTTAAACAGATATAGTCGAAGATGACAATACCAGGATTCAGGCTCACATTGTGAAAGAGAGTCCAAACCTGAATCCCACTGAGAATTTTTTTTTATCTTTTACCTTTTCGGTTATAATGATCTACAATAACTCTCCTACTGCATTATATTTGTTACTATCACTATAATGGGAATAAACCACTTGTGAAACCTATGTGTAT
>JAPTGW010000010.1:28827424-28837645 GCA_029814545.1 Apogonichthyoides opercularis
GCCCCAAATTTATACTGTGGATGCATCTTGGCATAGATCAGAAGCCTATTGAAAATGGGTAACCATGACCCACTTTTTCCAAGTCAAATGGCTTTGTGCATTTATAATAGAGTACTTTCAAATATAAATGTGTATGTAATAAGTTTTACCCAAAGACAATCTAATCTAAGTTAGACTTTCAACAGAATCTTACTGAGGGCGATTAAAAGTGCGCAGTACTTTTATGTTTAATTATTAGGGCTCTACTACAAACAGGTACGATCAGTCCAACAACATGACCTCCAGTGATGGAAAACTCTCACAGTGGGCGAGGCTTGTTCTTATTGAGCATCCTTTCGTCCCATCATTAAACTTGGAAGACCTTTTCAGACAATATTTGTTTTCATGAAATTTGAAATAATCATCATTTCAAACTTAATAATCTACAGTTCATTAAAAATAATAACACAATAATGTAGGTTTAGGCTGTTTGCTGCTGCTCGCAGGTCTAACAGTGTAAACCCGTTAAGTGTTGCAGTTTCCTGTTGATTATTTTGAATTTGCCATTGCCTTTTGTATTTACTTTATCATTTTGCATTATCCATTTTTCACTATGAAGCACATTGTATTTTGTTTTTATAAGGGCTCTGTGCACAAAGTTTATTATTGTTTATTATTATATTTCTGACTGCATTATCTACTACCAAGATCAACATATGTCAAATTACCCTCTAAATGGGAGTCTAGTTTCGACCAGTTCTATATGTAAAGTGTCATGAGATAATTTTTGTTATGATTTGGCGCTATATAAATTAAATTTGACAGATTGATTGATTGAAATAAGTTACATATGACTTAGATTGGCAATATATGTTGACACTGGCAAAGAGACACTCCCAGTGAACTGAGTAAGCATCTTTATTCCTGCAGTAACTCCAAATGATTAATGTCACCTATCAATGTGCACATTTTGTCCTGTAATGTGTTCCAGAACCATCTGGAATCTAAAATATACCACACCACGCTCATTGTAATGGAGAAAATATAGTCCTGTTAAATTCACTGCAGTCTGAGTCAGTACACAGTACAAACACACACTTCTGATGTCAATACAAATCTCCTTGGTGATGCCATGCTTTACACACACATCCGTCACTCTGCAGGCAGCGGCTTACATCCTGCAGGTCCAACGGTTCTATCATTGGTGCCTCATCTGCTCTGGGTGAGCGTACAGGGGACGAGGAGAGTCTCTTCTCCCATTCTGTGAGACCCTGTGTGCTGGCTCCCGTCTCCAGGAAGGAGCGCTTCAGTTCGCTGATGTTGGTCTGGTGCTTGACCATCTCCGCCGGGGTCTCGGTGTCCTAGAGTGGCCAGTCAACCATGACAGAGGGAGATGAGGCCAGGGGCAGCGCGAAGGGAGCGACGGCCATGCTTTATGTACGCAATGGTAGCTTGCATGTCCCAATGAATTACACACAAACACTGAGCAACATAAAATGCAGGTCTGGAAACAAAATGTCAACAACACAAACCCGCATAACCTGCATTATGCACGTCTTTGTTACATTCAGACTTTTTTTTTTGTGAGAAGCTGTGCAGGCTACCTGTTTATCAATTAGACAGCTTTCACAAACAGCAAAATAATGGCAATAGGTCTGTTGACATGGCAGCTTGTACTTCAATGCTAACAGAGCATTTAGTAAAGCTTAACTCAATGAAATGGCTTCATGCACACATTTCTAGTTTTAGTTTATAGGTTCAGTTAAGCACAACACTCCCAATCTCATTAGAGTTTAAGACCTCTGCAAAAATTGACTTGATTCTGTTTATTTTTGTTGCTTTATTTCCCACAAAAAATAATTAGAGGCTCACAGCAAAAACTGTTAGATCAAGAAAACAGCATTTAATAATGGCAGAGCGTCTGGTGGATTAGAAATACCTATAAGTCCTCTTTGGGTTACTTCATACCAAAATACCTGCATGCATATTTCAGTCATGCATTGTTTTCTTACCAACCTCTAGCATCAGATTACTATGTCTGATAAATACGTTCTCCCCTTTTACTCGTCTTATGAAACTATACTGTAAAGACAAAAGAGGGAAGAGGAAACGCTGTGTTAAAGTCAGATTCTCGCTGGGAGATATTGGGAGCTTTGTCCTAAAACTAAAAATGCCACTATGGTGAAAATTCAACTAATTGAAAAAGTCACACCAGCATCAATGTATTTAAGAAGGTGAAATCTGACACTTGTGTTCAGGAAAAGAAATCCATCACATATAAACAAAAGCAGGTCTGAGCTGAAATGGCATGTTTAGAGATGGCGACAGCTTTGCAGAAGCAGTCTGTGAAGTGAATTCAGGCAAAAATGAATGTTCAGTCTGGTGTGCGGTGTGAGAGTGAATATGTCAACAGTAACAGCGGCAGCAGAAGCAGGCAAGCCAAGGTGTGGGGGATGACACAAAGTGACTGATGGCTGGTGTCTGAATGGCTCAGTGCATCTGGGGGTGGTGTGATGCACTGAGCAGGGCCACATAGCGAGCCCAGTGTACCTGAGTCCGCATCTCAGAGTCCTCGTCTGCTTCCGACTGATAGCAAGTAAAGAGTAAGGAGAGTGTGAGACGAGGAAAAAATGGGAAAATATTGAAGAGAAAAGATAGGGCGGGCAATTAGGGAATGAGGAAAGTGGACGACAGGGAACAGGAAGCAGAGACAAATCAAGAAAAGGGTGGGTGGAAAATACAAAAAAATTAAGATTAATGTAACAGTGGTGGGATGTGATAAGTGATAAGGGGTGGCAGAAGAGAAAATGTGATTCAGAAAAACTGCAGATAGAAACAGTCAGTAAAATGATCAGCAGTGCATGCTTTACCTGCAGTACTCGACAGATACGTTTTCTGAATATTGTAATGCATTAAACATATAATTCTGTGCTGTTTTTTTTTTCCTTTTAGATCATTTCATGCCTTAAAAACATAAATTTCCCCTGATGTACAAACCTCTGTGGCAGTCATCTCTCCGTCAAAGGCAAAGTCAGTTTGTTCACTGTCAGTCTGTTTTTGTTGAATAGACCCAAACCGTTCCGAGTTGGCAAGCAAGAAAATGAGAGAACCCAACTTTTAAACCAATGCAAATGTGTCACTCAGAGAAACAGATTCTTCATTACCATGAATGGAAATAATGGAAATGTATTACTTGCTTCTGTAAGTTAACAGACATCACTACAGAGAAGGTTAGCAGAAGAAAAAAATACAACGAAGGAAAAAAAAGCAAAAGAAAAGTAAGCGAGCAAAACAGACTCAGAGGAAGTTGAAACCTTCGGTCAGTCACATTGACATTTAAGTGTATTATTATGAAATTGGTGCTCGATTAGGAATGGATTAAACCTGGTAAGTGAAATCCAGTTGAGGTAGGTGAAACTACAAACAAGGATTTAAGATGAGTTTGTTTTCTTTTTTTTTTGGACAAACAGTAACCTGACTTTCAGGCCCTCCCCCTTTCTCTCCATGCATGTTGACACTAGAGCTGATCTGGATGCATTTACCTGTCACAGTCTCTCTGCATCACAGCGTGCACTACATCATGCTGATTATTTGTGACTCCATAGGGTGTTACTCTAGGAGAAAAAATACATTCTGGCACATCACAGTAAACTACTTAAGTGAAATGCTGAGAGCAGTTTTCAGCCAAAGTTCAATTTAAATGATTTATTTAAATTTGTGCTGCTTTGCTAAATTCAGAAAGCAATGCAGAGAGCCTGAACATAGTGCAAAGATAAAAATGGGGGTGTTTCCATGCAGCTGGTGGTGATCTTGTGGTAGTCACTCTTTATTCTAAGCAATGAATGTCGATGAGATGCACTAAGATGGGTTAGGCACAAAGTTATGCTTCTTAAAATGGGTTTTGATGAAGGACACTTAAATCTCTAAATCTTATCACATGCTGTGAGACATTCTGAATTTTCATGACTTCTTTTTTCACAGTACAGTCATGCTGGACAATATATTGCATAGAATACAACCACAATGTCTATATTTGTTTATACTGATATTTAACACAACATATGATTTGTTGATACTGATAGTTTGAAAAGTAACATGATAATGGCTCATGCCTGAAGAAAGAGGGATAATTAGTTCAACTTTGGAATATTAACGCAGCCCCCCTTGATGTAATACAGACTGTTCGCTGATGCATATATTTCTGCTGTATGATAGGCTGTTAGATTTAAACATATCAAGTACAAATAATATCCAAACCATATCATACATTTTATCATTCATTGATCAATTATTATTTTTATTATTATTTGAGATTTGTTTTATTGCCCAGCCCTTCACTGTAATGTTATAATAATCATGCTCATTTGTTAGTGATGCGGCTAAAACCTTTGTTAAGAGGTGCTCAGGTCATGAGTCTTTGTGTCTAACCCTCTCGTTAAACTGGAATCAATACAAGCCCATAAAATATGAAATGGTGAGACTTGCAAGTTCATCTCTGTGTACTGGTGATGCTGATGAGGGTGTTGTCTACAGGATGAGATTGTGACTGGGCAGAGATGAGGTTCTGAAAGTAGGTGAACTGACAGACACTGGGACAGACAGACAGTGTCTCCAGGTCGGCTCTGAACTGGTGAGAACAGCAGAGCAAGATACAGGACACGATAAGGGGTTAACCCATCATTAATGAACTGTCATTCAAAGCCAGAGGCGGGCACTGGAACAGAACAGGCGTACGCACACACACCTCCTCTTCCTCTGAACTGTCATGGTCATGGTAGCCCTGGGCTATGGAGGCGGTCAGGGAGGCTGCCTTGGGCTCCAGGTAGCAGAGGCACAGCGCCAGAGGGAAGGACAATGTGAGGGCATAGGGGACAGAGAAGGAGGTGGACAGCAGGAAGAAGAAGATGAAAAGGAAGCAGGGGATGAGCGAGGGTGATTTAATGGGCAGGAAGTTCTGCGCGCACTCAGGGAGGAAGCGCATCTCTGACAGATCGGGAAAGGTAATGTAGCCATCCTCATCCAGGAAGGAGGACAAGTCAGGGAGGTGCAGGGAGAAGGAGAAGAGCGTGCCGCCGCGGCGTTTGCCCTGCTCCAGCCTCTGTTTGCGTGCGGAGAGCAGCAGTGCCTGCTCTTCTAGCAGGGCTGCTTTACGGTCCGCGTGGGCCTGCCGGCGCCGGCACCCGGCACTGCTCTTGGCTGGACTGACTGATGAGGCCCGTTTGCGTGCGTTCTCCCTGCGCCGCCGCCGTACTTTAGTCGATGAAACAGGAGATGAGGGGAGTGAAAGCTCAGAGCGGAGGGGGACAGTTGTGTACACATGAGGGGAGCTCTGATGTAGGGCAGTGTCAATGAAAGGAAGAATGCCGAATGTAAATGGAGGATAGTGGAGGAGATGGGAGCGAGTACGCATGGGCACACACACGAGTATAGTGTGGGGTCAAAGGAAGGACAAGAAAAGAAAAGCTAATTAGTAAAGCGCACACAAAATGAGAAGCACTTAGGCCTACTCTACTGCAGTGGGTTAAGCTGAAAGCAACTGGGATATCTCATCAGCCATTAAGAAGTCTCTTATGAAAGAAAACCAAACTAAAAGTTGAAAAAAAAAAAGTTGCAGCAGCTTCTGAGAAACATCGTATGTTTCTCTTTTAATCAGGTGGCACATTTATTTATACGGTGTATCTTTAAACAAAAATACAAAAAGAAATCCAAGCCTCAAATGATCTTTTCTACAAATAAATGCAGCTCTGGCTGCATTTCTGTTCCACAGTGTTTTACCTTTGTATCTTGTCTGAGTGGTGTTGTGTCTGCAGGTTCTGGTGTCTCTCCAGCCTCCATCTGGGCATCCTCCTGCTCAGCCTTCTCTTCCTCTGCCTTCTTCTCTGTTGTTACTGTGGTGATGATGTCTCCCTTGGTGATGACTTTGGCAGCCCTGTCAGCGTCGTCGTCCTTCATCAAAGTCTCGTGGTTCTCCATGATGGGCGCTGTGGGACAGGGAGACAAAGATGGCTGTGATGGACTGAAAACACTGACAGATAAAAGACGAGAGGAAGAAAGGGGCCGTCTGTTTATTTTTTAACAACAAACAACATGAGCAATTGGTTTGACTCTCTCCTGCACCTTGTTGTAATCAAATCAATTGTGGTTTTGTCCCTGCAAATTAGTCCCAGAAACTTCAGCTATGCCAACTCACAGGTGCAAGCACATTTTTCTCTGATTTAAAAATTAAAGAAAACATGAATAAAACAAGTATTTTGCCTGTTCAGTGATGGATTTTGTCACTGTTTCCTGTTCCCAGTAGCATGTTTTAGTGAAGAGGCTGTTCTATCAGATCATGTTCAACAACTGAGTGAAGCTTGGGTTTCAGCATGTCCCTCATGACCTGGAAAACGTAATGAAAACCAGTTCTCGTGCTTTTAACTTGGGTTGCACTTAATGGCTGGACATTCATCAAACTACTGTGGCTCTCCTCACCTCCGTCTAAGCTGCGGGACATGTTGTAGCGTTTGCTGGAGGAGCGCTCAAAGAATGGAGCAGGTCTGATGATCTGAGAGCTGGCTCTGCGGGTCTGAGCCTGCGTTCTGCCGCTGTAGCGAAACTTGGAGCCGAGGCTCAGGAACTTCTTTGGAGGAGCCTCGGGGGACACGAGCCTGCCACAGTTAGAAAAACTCACATTAATCAAACCAGAAATAAAACACAGATTTTAGCGACGCACTGTAAAACATTAGACCTCCCCCTCATCTGAAAACCCTCCAGAGAGCTCTCAGGCTTGGCTCGCTACTCAAGAGACCTTTACACGCTTGAAGCTGCACAATCTTTGCCGCGATCCAAATGGCAACAACAACTAACAGTTGCAACAGGGTCTGTTCCACTACAAAGACATCGTGTAAGGTGATTATCCATACGCTGCTAAAGCACGGGAAGCATTAGTGTGATCAATTAACACTAATGATGCCAGGAAGTAACAAGTGTTTGAGAGTCCAAAACCGCAAAAAAGAAATGCTGCATGTTTAATAAGTTGGTGCTCAGTTACAGGACAAACCCACCTACTTAAAATTATTGGCTTGAATTTGTTAAAGACATTCATGAGATGAGAAAAACATAACTTTTAGTCAAATTAAAATATTATTTATATACAGCTTTGGAAATAATTACTGACGTTCAAGATGTCATGGATACAAGTCATCAGTGAGGCACCACAATATATATTTTATCCACTTAACACAACTCTTTTCTCTTGGGTGGATGAAAAAAAAAAAACAAACTTAAAACTTTTGCTCTGACATAAAATTTGGAAATGTTTCTATTTCATTACTTTGTGATTTTATACATAATTGATTATTAAGGAATTTCATCATTCCTATTATGAATTACTGTAAAAATATAACACATTATCAATGATGAAGGGTTGGAACATAGAACACAAGGTATTCAGGGCTGTATATTGCAGGATATAGTACAATTGTTGCAGCTTAAATCCCCATTTTCTTTCCTTTTGTTGTATATTACTGCATGTAAATAGACTATTGCATAAAATTACCTGCATATACTTAACATTTGTTATATATAATCTATTGCTGCTCAAAAAAAAGCTCTTTCCCAATGTTTAAACGTCTGCTGTACTTTTCTTACCTGAAGAAGGTGTGATGTTCAACGCAGACCTTCCACAGCCTTTTGGCAGCACGATGATTCGGGAGCTTGAAACCAATTGTGCTTTCAAACTGCTCAAACTGCAAAAGAAGAGTCAGATAGTCAGATCCAGCGAACAAACAAACCCCAACAGTAAACCATTAGTTGCTGTAATTCTAATGGCTCATTAATTACCATTTTCTGCTTTTTCAGTGTCAGTAGAAGTAACAGTAGTGCCATACTTTCTGCCCATGATCACTACCTAAGTCATTTAATAGTCTGTCAAGTTCCATGTGTCTAATATACATTTTTCTGCCTTACAGCTGCACCTTGAACCCAAGATCAGGATTACAATGAAATAATTAAAGTTAGCATTATTTACTTAAAATATATTTGATACTTGATACTATTTGGATCCCCTGTACAGATGAAATAGTGGCTTATATTACAATGACAGATCTGGGTTTTCTATCAGGTTAAGTAAACACATATGCTATTGTAAGATGCACTGTGATCTGATCGACTAAACCACATGTGGATGTAATTTAGCTCAGCATGTGATCACATCGCAGCCAGGTGTAAAAGCAATCTGTCCAACAAGACCACTTTTGCCAGAAAAAAAGGCTTCCTCTTGTGGGTTGAAAGGTCACTTAAACTCACCTCCTCCAATAGATCACTAGATTCAGTTTCATGGCAAACACTTCAAATGATTTCAGAAATGTGGGCTTTGGTAATATGATATTTCACTATTAAAATATCTAAAAATGACAACACCTCTTATATATTTGTGTTCTGCATTTTGTTGGATCAACATTGTAATTGTGTAATTGTATTCAATGCCATTTTGTCACCTTTACTTATGATAACATATCTTATCATTACAATTCATTACATAATATGACTATATGCCATCGAACACTATGTGAACAAAACTTTCGTACAAGCATGGTTTCTGCTAAACCATGGTTTCCTTTGAAATTAGCATTATGAATTTTGACAACATGGACAGAATTAAGAGAATCATTTTAATTCCAAAATGAAATGCATAGATAGTCTTTGTCCAGATACAGACCACATTTTAAAGGTGGAGAAGTTGAGATTTTTTTTTTCCAGCATGACCAGGCAAAAATTCCACAATTCTTTTTCAGTAGAAGTGGTCTGTGAGGACATGAGACATCTGCATCTACTCATTATCTATGTTTTCAGGGTGAAGAAAATGTAACCCATGATGCAGTCCTCAGCCAATCACAGGTCCCCTCAAACAGTAGGTGGGTTAAATACATGATTGACAGCTGTAATCACTGATTGCTGATCAGATTCTGTCAGATGTGACTTGCTGATGATTCTACTGCTCTGCGATTTAACATAAAATGTGACTTAATTTCTCCGTAACAGTATGAAACAGCAATAGGATCTGTTTATTTAGTGTTTGGTTTGGACCCAGAGGAGGAAGCTGCAGAGGGTATATTTTTACGTTCTAGCTTTTTTTTCTCCTCCTGATGTTGTCTGTTGCTGCTTTAACATTTTGAGATGCCACTTGAAATGAGCAGCCCTATGTAAGAACCATGCACTAGCAGATCACTGCAGAGTGAAAAACAAATTACCTGAAACATGATTTGGAACAAGAAATGTAAATTGACTGATGCATCCACAATTCTGGCATTGGCAGCACCTTAATTATACCTACCTACTGAGTTTCAATTAGGTGTGAGTTGAAATAGCTGAGCTAACTGATTTCAAACACAACAGACGCACTGATGCAGTGACTGAAGCATAACCCTTCTGACAGAGATACGTACATCTGAAAACTTGACTTTACCTCGCCAGGCCGGATTTTGATGTAAAAGTTGTTCCTCTTGTAAGAGATTTTGAGGATTTTGGGCCATGCAAATCTGTTGATCCGCAACCTGTCCCTGTAGATGAGGAGGCCACTGGCACAAACTCCCAACATGATCTCCACACCCTCAGAGTCCTGGAGACGACACAAATAGACAAATATTAAATTTAACCACAATTTGTCAACTCGGTTTCAGTCACCCAGAATCCCTCATATTATTCTCTTTTCTGCAAAAAACAAAGTCCTGTTACATAATCTTTACAGGATACATGGAAGGTGTTTAGGAGCTGGGACAACAGCAGGATAAAGTAGAATTGAATGGAGCTACATTTATGACAACAACAGGGTAGAAGCAGGCAGGTGGAAAAGTGGAGTCAGGCATATGGTGCTCTTATCTTCTCTATGCAGGCTGCAGTGACGCTGAATCATGACTCAAGAGGCGCTGAGCGGCAAAAGCAACAGTGAAGTCATGGGAAATGGTGGATGAAGCACACAATGATGCTCTTCACTGCGCAAAGCACGAGATGAGCAGGTGAAACCAATCATGACGCTTTGAGAGAGGGGAAACGCTGGTCCAAGGCAGAACAACCAGTCTTAAACAACAGTGGGTTGGTAAAATGGCAACTCTGGTGTGTGACCATGCACAAGTAGAAACCACACACACACACACACACACACACACACACACACACACACACACACACACACACACATATCTAAAGCAGCCTCTAACCTCTCCCTCAGATGGAGCCAAGCATTCATAGAGACTCCCTCCCAAC
>JAPTGW010000010.1:29015376-29026857 GCA_029814545.1 Apogonichthyoides opercularis
CAAGTGGTTTTTAATGAGCTTTAATTTTGAGAATGAGCGCTCAGAGGTTGCAACGGTGACTGGGAGGGTCAAAAATAAAAGGAGGGCCGTGCAAACCTCGTTAAATGTTGATGTTACTGCCCCACCGGCCGGGGCCTTGGGACCCGAGGACCACTGCCCCCCCAGCCCCCTTGAAGCCCCGCCCCTGACTCCAGTTCCAACCTCTAAATATGTTTAATATTGGCTCCTAAAAATCAAGGTACCAAATCAAAGTTTCAGAAAAGCGCAAAGCAATGGTTTATGTCCATTTCTATGATTTGCACCAACAGTTTTGACCTTTTCAAGCCCTTGAATTTGCTTTACTTGTGATGTTAAAGTGAATGCATTGTACATTGTCTATTTTACTTGTAGTTTTCTTTTGGTTTTATCTCTGTTAATTAATAATCCATGCAAGTTTTCTGCTTTCTCTTCTCGTTTCAGGCTTTCAAATGTGATCATGCTGTTGTTCAAAGAAAAGTCCAAAACCATAACCTTCCCCTGTGAGCTGGTTTGCCTTTCCTCTCTCCCACTGCTGTCAGCCTCTGATCTTTATTCCTCTTAATATACCCAATGAATAGAGTGATACAGCAGCCCTCTAAAGTGGAATATAAAGGCTCTGTGTATGTATGTGTGAGTGTTTTTGACTATGTGTGCATATGATGGGCAGGCAATAGGGGCTGTTTTGTCCCTCAGGCCCCCTGTGACGGCGGCACCAGCGCCCTCTCTCTCCCTGAGAGGAAGCGCAGTGACCTTTGCGTTGGTGGCGCTGGCTGGTGTGTGTACTTACATCAACGTAATTTGCATTAATGTAATCGGAGCTCTGTTCCCCCTCCAGGGCCTGCAGCCTGACACGGGAGTGATCATCTGGAATAGAGGCAGAAAGGAAGAAACCAGCATTGAATTAATCATATTAACGAGGGCATCAAGAGAAGAAAAGGGGAGTGGGACAGAGACAGACAGTAAAACAGATGAACGGAGAAATAAATGATAAGAGATAGAGAATGGAAGAGTGAGGCATTATTGTGGAGCACAAAGTTTTTCAGATCATCATGCAACTCAATCCATATGACAAACACAGTCACTATGTTGACATGCGCATTAATATTCCACTGTTAAATTGAATATTTGACAATATTATGAATTTACAGGTCATGTTTAGAAGTTTGGTTTCATTACAAATGGAATAGTGATTCTGATTAGGACACATGGGATATGCTTTACTTATTCAGGCTTTAGAAGCATTCTTTGGACATGTAAATAGTGCATTAATTTTTCAATGCAGTTTTCAGCACAGAGTCTCTTTATGGTCACTTCTGAATGTTGTACATAACTGGCCAATAGAATATGACCAAACTACGACCCTTTCATGAAGGTGGTTGGGAGCAAAAGAAGGAGGCTGTGGTCGCACTGTGACGCAAACAAGATAAAGAACATAAGAAGCTCCTGCCACCGCTCATATTTTGACAATGACAAGTTAATGTCAGATGCACAGAACTCACAAAATAGTGGAATATTCACATTGATGATCCGTGTCTAATAGGCCTGGGGTCTACTGATGCATATGCATGGTGATGTAGTAAATGACTCACTGCCAGTTTACAATCTAGAGAATATAAAATCCTAATATTAAAATGTTATTTTTAACATCAAGTTTTTACAATTAATTGCCCAGTAATGTGTAACAGAAGACTATATTGCTAAGTTAATGCTTACTAAGCTTGAAATGTACAGCATGGACACTACAACAACAAGGCTCAATGAAAACATGAAAACCATGCAGATTTAAGAAACTGTGCTAATTTCATATCATGTGTATTCTACAGTTATCCAATGGATTTATACAAAAGGCGATCTCTAAAAGGGGATTACAAAGATTTGCTGTGACAACGTTTTTAGGCTGAAAAGGGTTATAAAGTATAGTATCCAATGTGCATCAACTGGAATGTATATACTGGCATATACAGTGTGTATAGGTATTCTTCATTCTGGCACAACTTATGTTTGGACAGGTAATATGAATTAATTGTGAATCAAACATTTTTATAAACATTGCCAATGTTATGTGCCATATGCTGCACAGCTTACTCTTCATAACTGCAAAGACACTGCAGGGAGATGAATATAAAAGTAGATTGGAAAGGTCAAAGCTGCTCTCATTGGCTGATAATAAAACTCTGTTTGAGCAGCTTATAGTTATCCAGAGTCACAAGCCTGGCCAATAAATCAGCCAGAAGAATGGGAACAGCACAGAAAAATTCATGAGCACTGAGGAGGTGCTTTGTACACACATGCAATAATATTCCCATATCGGTTCTTCATGCGGTTCTCATCCTTCTTGGCAGAGTCCCATGGCGCAGACTGTCCTTCAAAAAAGCTCTGTAAAGAGAGAAAACAGAGAAGAGAGAGGGGGGAGATGAAATATGGTGTCATGTGTGAGCACTCTAAATGATAACCAGGCTAAAGAACACAGTCTTCCTCTTTCAGCACTACAACCCAAAAAAAAAAAAAAAAATGGAAAAGGAACATTGGCAATATAAAAAGTACGACACACAGAGAGAGATATATTCACATCATTATTAGACATGAAACAGGGGGAGGATGAAGATTCCCGGCGAGCTGTGTCAAACAGCGAGTGCCATTAGGACAGAGGCGGCGGGTGTCATGCTCAAACCTCTCCCTCTGCGTCGCTCAGCCGGGTGGAGCCACCGCAGACGCTGCCTCCCCGTCTGTCTGTCTGTCTCATCAGAAGGACTCAATCAGCTCGTGGCGGGGAAAAATAAAGCCAGCTCATCTTCTACAGATCAAAACTGCTCCCGCTCAGATTACCCTCATGAAATATTTATCATCTCTCACTGGGGAGATTTCCATTCTGATGGCACACCAGGCACAATTAAGCCAAATTATGAAAATACATCTCCACTGCCAGTCCACCGCTGTTCGGCGAGGGTGGGCGGGGCTGGCTCCGAGCAGACGAGGCTGGACGAAAACATGTTATTGTCCTGGCTTTTTTTTTTTTTTTTTTGATTGTCAGCTAATGCACATTTGAGAAGTCAACTAAGACATTAGAATTCAGACCAGCTGCAAAAAGATTCAAAAGCATTTGTTGGAGTTAAACAGATTGTTTGGAGTGCTCGCTTCCTGAGCGGTGAGCCGGCCTCAGAGAGTGGGGAACGTATTGTCTTTAATCATCAGTGCTCTAAGACTTGATGGTTTCATTCATCTCAGCACTATGGCAGCCAGCAGGGCATTTGTCTGGTAAATAAAGGCCTTTCAGACACCACCACAAGGACATATTCCTGTATTAAGTCCTTAGGATTAGTGATTTCACTGAGAAACAGCTTTAATATGCTAAAAATATGTCCCATCCAGTGGGTGAAGACGGAAGCGTGTCTCAGAGATGGATTATATAGGCCTCTCCTCCAACAGGCAGTACGTCTTGAGTAAATGCATGAGCCCAATGTCACTGTCTCTGTCACTCTGAAGGATACGGTTCTAATATCAAGCATCTCAAGACAAATCATCTTCAAACAGAAAGGCTTCACCTGGCAGCTAAATAGTTTTCTCTTTTAAACAGTGTGACCCTGGCTGTCTCAGATGCTATAGTCACCTTCATCAAATTGTATAGCTCATGAATTCAGAATATCAAGAGATAAAGTAGTCGTTGTCCCTAGAGACAGAGATTATATACATGCTTTCATTTCACTTCTGTGCACCAATAAAGGGGGTAACTGGCTACCTGCAACCGCCATGGGAGGGGGAGAAAGTGGGTGGCTGCACCTGTAAAAATGATTTGGTACGAAAAATCTGTTTACTCCAGTGCATGTGCAGGTAGTTGTTCACCATCCACAAATTATTCCCTCTGGCACAGATCCAACTTGGTGTGTTTTTAATTACAGACTACCTGCTGTACAATCAGTCCCAGCACAGCCTCTGTGTTATACACTCTCTTTGTGTGTAACTGCATAAATGAAAAAGCATAGATAGATCTCTGCACAATCGCTATGAGAAAACCTGAGTATAGCAACAATGTACAATAGCGCTTGACATACAAACCATGGCAAAAAATAAATAAATAAATAAATAAAAAAGAAGAAATGAATAAATAAAGTGAATGGAAACACAAAGTGAGCCGCTATTCAATTAATTACAATATCATTCACTGTGAGAAAAAGGAGACTCATTCAAATTGACTACAGTGTTCATTTGTGGTTGGAGCTTATAGAATTGGTCAGCTGAGGATTCTCACAGCAGGCTAGATGCAACACATTCCTTTCACATAAAATAAGCAAAAAGTAAGTGAAATACACAACTGAAACTTGTCTTCTGCTTTCTGTTTGTTCATTCAGACACTGTGGGTCAACGTGCAGGATTTGGGCATGCATTGTTCTGACACATTACTCCAACTCAAACATGGCTTTATAAAGCTTTTAACAGATATGTACGGCTGTATATTTATATGTGAATTTACTGTTACAATTCATTACCAAGTGTGTGGTTCACCTTGAACAGGAATCTTGTTAACTTTTGAATTATTCATGACATTTTTGATGATATTAAAGTTCTTTCTTGTGCTTTAAAAAAGCTTTATAAAGCAAAACCAAACAAAATATGGAGCATTTGTGCAGCTCAATACTTGACAGGAAAGGAAAAAAGCAAAAGTGTCACTTGTTCGTCATCTGCACACATCTTTCAAGTGCTTTGGTAGGTTTACATAGCTCCCATTGGTAAATGCCCTTTTCAGACTGGATCATTTACTGTATGTGAGATGTTTCAATCCCACGAGACCTTGAAAATTGGCCAACAAGCACCATCAATCTGTCAGCTTTGTGAAATACTGTACTGTATGATCTACAAGTCTAGAAAACTCACAAATAACCAAAAGTATTGGCTTACCTCGTTTATCTGATCCAAAGTTAACGTACAGAATAACAAGAAGCATGGGTCAAAGAGAGATATAGTACAATGTAAGTCAACAGGTTTAGAGGTGCACTAGGCTCCAATCTCATCATAAAAAAAATAAACGGTTAAAAAGGGCATTAACCTTAAGACAGACTGATATAGAAAAGACAGCAGCGGAACACAACATACAAATGAATCGCTCTAGCCAACTGAGAATGAGCTCCGTTACATACTTTAAGCATCCCTCAGGCCTTTTTATTCAGACAGGCGGTGGGCAGCTATGAGGCAGCAGGCTAGGGGACAGGGGGCCAATCATTCATTGCTGCATGGTTCCTTTTTGATTGACTGTTATGCATTCATGCAATTCCCGGCCATGTGGACCCAAAACACCTTCATCAATAATGGATTAGGCCCGGAGGGCAGCCGATAGCACTCCAGCCCCTCAATGATCTGATGACGCAGGTAGCAATGGGGGGTTGTATTATTTAATTCTGCAGTCATGAGAGGGAAGTGGAGAGTTAATTACTGATAAATCTGGCCCACACACTGTAGAAGTAAGAAAGGAGAGGGGTGAATGGGGATCTATGTATGTCAGTAAGTTACAGAAGGAGAGGGGAGTTTACAAAATACAGGAAGGGTTATATGGGTGATGAAGAAAAACATACATATGATTCAAGTTTAAAGGCTCAATATGTAAAAGTGAAGCATGCTTGAGTCATTACGTGAAGTCTATGTCGGAGTCTCTGTTGTGCTAGGAGCCCATTGTCTGATGTTGGCAGACTATTTCTAAGCCAATTGTCGCTAGTGTCGTACACTGTTGCCGCTGTGGTCAATAAGAAGAGAGACACTGAAAAACTTAGCATAAAGATTTTTGTAGAAAAACCACCTGAAGTTCACTGCAGATTGTTAGCCTCACGGCATAATTGCCTAAAGGCCCATTCACGCTCTACATTAAAGACGCATTCGTATACGAACGTAGTGTTGTCTGTCGTCTGTGTTCATTGTGTCTATATTTCTGTTCATTCTTCGGGAGTTTGCGGATGCAAACCATAGCAGAGTATATGGAGCAATACCACCAGGAACCGAGGAGGCAGTGTTGGGATTTGAAGAGAATAATTTCCAGAAATGGCGGAACTTTTCAAGAGACTGTGCGAGTTAGTGAAACACTACAGACATATTTATGAAAACTACCCTTCTCAGTATCAACATTAGTATCCACATTGGTAAAACCTCCTCTGTCGTTGTCATGTTTGTTATTATTGACGTTCTTCTTTTCAAAGAACTTTACTTTTCTTCATGGTATTTGGCCAGTATGTAAATTAAGAGCAGTGCCCTCCGGTGGATTGATTGACAAATGCTTATTATAATGAAGTGGACAGGTGTGTGTTGTGATATCTGTGTTTACTCTTCAAACACTGCTACTTAATTTTATGCAGATATCATAATTTGGCCAAAAATATGACTTATGCTAATTATGCTATGAGGCTAATGATAGAAATCATGAATGCAGGCAACTGAGAAAATTATTAGCTTGTAAATAACACAAGCTAATGCCAAGAAGCAACTGGCTCCAATCACAAAACTGAGTCAAACACAAACGTCAAATTACCTGCAACTGTTACATATTGATCCTTTAGAAATGATAAGAAGAGGAGAATGTCATATATGAGAAAAAGCAGTACCACTACTCCTACTACCATTTATGACAAGATCTTAATCTTATCCTCTCTTTTTTTCCCTCATATTCAATATATTAGATATGCATGCTTGTGATCATATGTGAACTTTGTGCAAGAGTCTGTAGATATTTGCTTTTGTTGACATTAGCCAACTATTTCTAAGCTATCAGCTGTCTTGGTCACCTACATCCATGAAAATAGCCTTGGTGTTGATTACTAAGGGTTAGAAGTTGAGGGTTAGTTTTTCTGAAAACAAAAATCTTACCTCCGAGGTTTTAAACGTCTGTCTTCCACTTCACTACATCAGTAGCTTGTGGAACCAGTTAGTTTATTTTAGAAATTGAGTTAGCTAACATCAACAAGTTGATGGCTCTCAGCATAAAACAGGCTTCAAAACAAACTTCAACTAAACACAAATAAGTGCAACTCTTATATATTGATCTTTTTAAAAAGAGAGTAAGAAAGGGAAGTATGAAAAATTGCATCAGTATGAGCTAAAAGATGGGAGATATCAGATATAAAGACAGAAATGATCCAGATGAAATATTTTAAAATGAGGATTTCAAAAGAATGGCTTGAAGCCAGTCTGTTACAACATGGTGTGAGACTGAGATGAGGCTGGCTGGTGCGGTGCACAGGGACAGGGAGGAGGCTGGAGTGCCGCCAAGTCCTGCTAGCCTCCTGCACTAATGAGAGGAAATGAGACTGATGCTCTTCTGGGGCAAAATCTTTTGTTTTGGTGTCAGTGAGAGGCATGGTGTCAGATGCTATTGTGTGACAACAGTCTTAAGAGAGCTGTGGGCTGCCATTGCCAGAGCCTAATCGGACCTGATTCAGATAAAGGAGGGGACAGGGCTGCAGTAACTGTTCCTCACACTTTTTTTTTTTGATGGGGAATGGGGTAGAATTTACGTATCATGCGGGTCTACAGCTGAGTCTCCGAGGGGAACTGGGATGGCCACGTTTGACACAAACACACACAAGAACAAAAAAAAAAGCACAATCGCTGCAAACAACACGGAACAGATGAGCAACAAAACAAATCACACCGTAAACACACAGAGACGGGGTGCATTAACAATTTATCATAAAAGTGCATCTGGGGAGAAACAAAACAGTTCTGCTGTGTAGTGCAAAACAGAGTGAGACAGATAAAAAGTGAAAGACACACAGCGAAAAAAAAAGACAAGGGGCTTTACATTATGACACAGATGAAGCCTTGTCTTAGACTGAGAAACATTTCCACTCATTAATCTCTGTGGAGTTGTTACAAGTCTATTACCTGGCTTTATATGTGTTTGCAACCTTTAAAAGTGTGGGAACACAGCTGGGTTGCGTCCTACCTCGTACTCCTCCTTAAAGCCATAGCCCTCCGCACACTTCATCTGGGTGATGTGTTGGAGAAGGTCTGCGACGCGGATCGCCGGGTGCAGCTGACCCGTCTGGTACGGAATGTCCACTTGCTCCCTCTTCCTGAGAGAGTGAGTGTGGGACTGAACCAGGCTGCTGGTGTCACTGCCCATGTTCTGGCTTTCGTCTGGGGGACATGAACACAGGGAGAGGCCAGGGGAGGTCAGGACGGACGGGTAGGAGCCAGAGCTGGCATCATTTATGACTTCGATACATGATACATGTTGGTGACATAATGCTTGAAACAGTAAATGTCTGGGGTATTAAATGAACTGACTGACATATAATACTGAATTAAGTAGCCTGGGTGTCATTCTACCACTTACAATTTACAACATGTTACAACTTGTTCTTATTAACAGATGGCACATTATCTCATTTACTGTAAGCATTATATCACCACCGTCCAGATTGACAAACAACTCTCATCTAGTAATCTGTTTGTTATGGATGGTCACAACAACACAACATCATTGAGTAATAGGATGAGTCATGTGGTGGGAAGGTTCAGGTCCATCTGTCTCAGTGTGTGGCTGGAAAATATATAATAGCAAATGCTTACTGTACAGTGACCTATAGTCATTTAAATACTAAGCTTTAAGCCCCGTTCAGACCAAAAACTTACTACGAAACAAGTGGAAAACTCACAAAATGTTGAATCACTACATTCTGAAAACGCCAACGGAACAAAATGATGTGTCATTACTTTCATTGCGACTGGTGGTGATTAAATATTTTTTATAGCTGGATAAAAGCACCTCAAAGTATGAATGTGGATAGCAATAATGTGAATTTACTACAGCTGCACTTCTAGTATTGATGGAACAGCTAAATCAATGACTTAATAATAAATACAAGAGGGTTCCATCATTTAGAGGAGTTAGTGTCATCACTAATAGGAAGTACAAATTATGGAGATGGGATTTGACCAGAGGAAGAGTTGATAATAATTCTGCACTTTGTGGTGACAGGTGAGCTACGTCATAAATACTGAAATGAACATACACTGTATAAAGTTACGTTCTGAATTCCTCTGGTACCTTGGCTAGCTGAGCTGCAAAGATGGGTCAGTTCACGCCACTGCAACTTGTCTTTGCCAGATCCTAAAATGGTTTTGTATCAAATGTTTGGTTCGAACCAGTTTGTTTGAAAGTGAAGCTAATGCAGAAGTGTCTTAAAGTGTAGTAAATACCACTGTCAGCCAACACCAGATGCTGAAAAAGTCTGGATACAGCTGACTCCCATTCAAAAACATTAACTTACGTCAATTAAGTGCACCAGTTGTCCTTCTGTAAATTATTACTCTACTAATAAATGATTTGATTTCTGTGTGTAGCCATTGACCAAATGGTGTGTTTGCTCATTCACCTGCTAAGTCTGACTTCTGTTTTGAATAAAATATACTTTTTTCTTGACAGAAAGCTACCAAGATCATTTCTACCATGTCACCAAGTTTGCATTTGCTCACCTGTTGAGTTTCCACAACTCCACATTTTATCCAAATACGATCATTTCTGGCTCCAAAAAGCCAAGATGTGGTGATGTAAATGCAAACTAAAGGCTTCAAAGCAATTGGTGAAAACCCAATCGATGAGGCCACGTTGGCTCATCTACCTGTCAACGGTCTGAACAGGGCTTTGAGTAAACACTGCTACTACTGCTACTTAATACTGTCAGAATAAAATGTGTCAGAGTCAGAGGCCCTCAGTGCAAAGCGATTGTAACAATCCACATGAAGATGCTGTAAAACAACAACTTTACTTGTTTTTTGTTTTTTTTAAACTGGCATCACAGTATGCCGGTTTGGGCTGCAAACTCATTTGGAGAGTCAGAGTTCATTCCAGCCCTTTCATACTGTAAACCAGTCAGTAGTGGCAGACATGAGGCACAGATGCTGTGGGGAGCCAGCGGACGATGGAGGGTGTCCAGAAACATGGAAGAAGAGGAGGAGGAGGATGTGAGGGGGGTGCAGTGGGCCACAGTGAGCGTGTTGCAGCAGGCACCGTCAGAAACATCACACAGACACAGCGTGGATTCAACCCCCGCCACCCGTTCTTTCCCCGTAAAATGAGTTAAAAAGAAAACCTAAAATAAAATAAATAAATAAATAAACAACAACCCAGGAGGGAAGCGGAAATGGGAGGAGAATGCATGGGGTGATGCTGCCATGGGGCATTGTACGTACTTTGACCATGCTAGGCTAATGGTGGCTTGGTGGCACAGTAACGGAGGGTGGTGAGATGCTAACATGTCCACTGGTTCATGCAATAAATGTCATAATGTCCATGTCAGAAGCAGCCTCTCACTGTCGGCTTGCTTTCTGAGTAAACACCACCTCCTTCCCCCAACCCAGGGCCCACTTGGGAAAACTTACCATTAATGGGCACTTTTTAGATAGCAGATACATTAGAGGTTATGTATGTAAAGAGAAAGAGAGGAGAAGAGAGAGGAGAGAGGGGATAAGCAACAATACAGCATGAGAACCTGTCACAGTAGAGTGTTTTTAGAAGCTACGCTACAGGGCAAGATCACATGCCTCCTCAGTCCAAACTGCCTATAGGTATAAAGCCTAGTCAAAGGGGATGTTGAGTGGATGGATGGGGCAATTTCAACAGTGCAAGACAAAAGTAAAAGAACAAAACAAGGGAAGTCATGGATTTCAAGGGAGAAAATAATGGTGAAATACTGGTCGTCTCTGGAACAGGCTGTTTTGAGTCTGAATTGCATATTCAAGCAATGCCAGTTAATTTTAAAATTTTTTTAAAGTATTCTGACATTTGTATTCCTCTTTTCTATTTGCTATAATTATATTTGCACGTGCCAGTGCTGACGCTTGTATTTATACCACTCTTTCATATATATAGGTATTCTTTTTAAGTAGTCTGTTGTGAAATCAAAAACATCACTTGTCCTCTACGATCTAATCAGATTTGATCATTAACCTCAACTGATGAGACAATACCGTGACTGAATGTGTCAGAACTGAAAGCATGTAACCTTTTCCAGCTGCTGTAATTTCATGTTAATTGTTTCATGCTTCATTAAATGTGGAACTAACATAAGCAGCTCTCACAACAGCGCTGATGAAAGATGCTGCTTTAAGTTGCAAAAAGAAAAAAGAAATATGCCTTAACTGTAACTCGAGTGCTTAAAAATTCAGCTTGTGGTGCTTGTGGTGAAGCTAGTTGCTTATTACATCGTTCTTCTCGGCCTTGAATTTTCAATGACTGGAATTCTAGTGCCCCACTTTGTAACTACATTATGTGGTAAGAAAGCATCATGTGTAAGATGCTGCACTCTGGGCTGCTCTGCATTTTTAACAAAGGCCAGTAATAATTAACAGAAGAACAAAATGCTTTTTTATAATTCTATTTTATCACTCAACAGGATGAATAAACACTGGCAAAACCAAAACAAAAACAAGTAGGTCACTAGCAGTTAGCCGAAGGCAGGGGGAGCGACATTAAAAAGAATA
>JAPTGW010000010.1:30980422-30991621 GCA_029814545.1 Apogonichthyoides opercularis
AAAAACTCAATCCGTCTGCCTGTGTAGCATCAAATCCCACATCGGTCTGCCTGAGTCCACAACCAAATTCTGACGGCTGACATTTATCAAATGAAAAATCCGCACAATCACTCTTCAACACACTAGCAAGAGCCATCTTTGACACTATCAAATGAGCAAGCAACTTCCGCTGTTTGTATTAAGCCTTAATGATAAAAGAAAATGACACAGCGCCCCCTGCGTTTGTGGAAGACTAAGGCTGCAGCGCAGTAATGTACAGATCAATAAGAAGTTGAATTTTAACTGACACAAGTCAACAATATGATAAACAAAATTCAGATTTTAAAGATATATACTTTTTATATGATCTATATGATGAAGCATATTAATTGTGCTGTATAGATTAATTTTAGCCATAAACAAATGAATCAACAGTGTCAAACTATAGCTACAATATTTTACTCTGAGGTTGTGTTGTACCAACAAAGATTAATTTAATGTTAGAATGGTTATAAATCATTTGAAACTAGATTAGAAATTCCTAAATGCAGGGTTAATTGTTGCACAATCAAAAGTAAATATCTATTAGGCTATAAATCTAAATTACATAGTTTAACCAATATGAATAGGCTTGCTTACACAACTTAAAATAAACCCTAGTATTTACCCACCCACTGGAAACATCTACTGGCATAAAATCAGGGCCAGCAGAAATTGGAGCATTGGTGGCAAAGCTCAATTTCTTTCACTGCAATATTCAACAGTGTTCAGCTCGATATCAGTTTACTTACTGAAGCCGTATCTTACCACATATTGCCTTAAATATTCTTCGAGGCACTTTGTTATGTTACTCAATCCATCTTGAAAACTAAACCACTTCAAATGTAAGTTTATAGGCAAAATTGGATAACGTTTCATATCGGTTTTTCAACTTTGATGCTACATAATTTAAAGTCTGGTCTTAAAACTAATCCTTGTTGGTGCAACCCAGTCAGATTAATGTAACCACCACTCACACACAAAGGGTTCTTTTTAGTTTTGAGTATCTAATTCATTTGCCATTCTTTTTCTTTCCTCTACTTTGTTTGCCCTCTTCTTCATGTCTCTGTAATATTCCTCCTTCAAGTTCTCCCTCTTCCTTTGGTGCCAGCCTTGGGCTGTGACATAAAAGAGGTCCACATTGTTTCCAGAGTAGGCATCTCTGTGAGTGGCTCTAAACACAGCTTCTCTTGCTAAGGAAAAGGCCTCTTCCTTACTCAGGCTCCACCTCAGTTCTCTGTCTAGGATTCCGTAGGCATAGGGGGAACCTGAGCCAACAGAGAAGAGGCTTCCTTGCAGCCGGGCACCATCACTGCACACATATATCAGCTTTGGGCCACTATTAGGGGGTGGGGACCAGGCTGTGGTAGTAACAAGCTGGTTACTATTAACACTTGTGGAGCTATCATCTGTCAGAAATGAAGAGTATTCTCTTACAGGGTTGGTGTTGCCTGCTTCTTTATCCCAGCCACAAAGTGTAAGGGCCACACACACATCAGTCCCTTTAAATGGATGCAGCATAAATGAAAGGAGCTTGGCAGTACCGCTTATGGACAGACAGCGTTTGTGTCGCAGCTGGTAGAGTCTAATCTCTCTTGTCAAAATTCGCTCCCACAACATGCAGTCTGCACCACTTCCAGAAGAGGTGACCACTAAGTGGGAGTGAATAGGGTTAATCTTGTGCACTTCTGGGCAAGCAACAAGCCCCCCAGCACTGGCACGAGTGTCTGCAGCTGCAATGACCCCACCTTGGAAGACAAAACCCAGGGTCGTTGTCCCGTGAGACAGAGGGAAAGGCCTGCGGACCGTCACTGGAGGGTTAGCTCGGAAATAGGATGATGGTGATCTGTTCAAAAAAGAGGCAGAGTTTAGCAAAGGTGGTATGAAAAACTGCATTGGGACCTCGTTATTTCTTGAAGATTTCTTTAGCCTCTTTAGTCCAAGGTTGTAACAGTAATCAGTCATATGAAATGATGTAGTTGATGAAGCAGGTAACCAGTTTTGATGCAAACAAGTATCTCTCAGGTTGCAAATATCTTCCAAAGCCATAGCAGTGCAAATAAAGAAGCAAATAATATAGATCCCTTGATTGCAAAATCAAAAATCCATTTATAGTGACCAGAAAGTAAAAAGTTCTCTTCAAAGGCAGTATATCTAAGCTCACATAACAGTCAGAATCCTCTCACTCTTTCACCATTTTCCCTTTTATAGCCCTCCGAAATATGGGGGCTTGCAAATGTGGACCTATCACTTGGAGCGTGTCTGATGATATAAATGATATTTTATCCTTTCTGCTATGAAACCTACACCCCCCAAGAAGCTTCGTTCTGCAAACCTCATATGTTCTACTGCCTGACAAAGTCAATACAAGTTAATACAAAACTTTTCATTTTCAATTTGCAGTCAAATCAACGGTGGGCAGAGGTAAGCAGAGAACAGATCAAATTATTTGTAAGACTTTCTCAAGCCATAAGAGATTTATATTTTTATTTTTGAGCACTTGGTTTTTCACAAACATCCAAAACCACCAATTCTGAAAAGTAGGACTACCCAAAAAGTAACTAAATCTGTTAGAAAAATGAAGTGGACTAAATAGTAGTTAAACATTTTTCTCTTAAATGTAAAGGAATGGGGGAAATGGAAGGAGTTGGAAATAAAGTTTTTACTTAGTTCTAAGCACAAATAAAACTAGATAAAACTATTTGCTTCTATCACTATTAAAGTTATCTACTGTCCACTACTCATGACACTGATACAATTGGGCACTGCATATCGCGATGATATATGAGATGTGAAACTGAAGTACACGAGAAGTCATTACGGCTCTAAGTTGCCTTTACAGCTAATAGCCACTAACGTCCTTGCAGATCCAAGATGGCGTCAGTTTCCGCTCAAGCCGTAGTTATCAGACTGTCTTGTCCCATCGATTCATTCAGTCGGCTAAATCATGGCGTCCGTCAGTACGGGGAGCAGGGTGTCCTGCGGGAGAGATTTGAATTGTGTGCCGGAGGTAGCCGACACGTTAGCTGCGGTTGCCAAACTTGGGTGAGGAGAGTGTTGTTGTTTTAAAGCAGTAGTGAGCTTGGACAAGAGACGGTCTTTTTGCTAGCTTTCAGTCAGTGCGTGATGCTTGCTAAGCTAGCCGGTGAAATGACAGCACGTGCCCAGGCACAAAGATGATCACCGATGTATATATTTTATCTTTAATTGACCTTTCGATAAAACGTTATTACCTGGGTAAGGGAGGCTTAAGTAAACATGCCCGTGTAGTTGCTTTGCTTTATATTTTGTACCATAACAGTGTTTAAATCCTGTGTTTTCTGTGTCTGTTCAGGTTTGATTTCCTGTGCATGCCCCTGTTCCATCCGAGGTTCAGGAGGGAGTACGAGTTGGAGCCCGCTAAATCCAGACCCGGAGCCCAGACTCGGTCAGATCTGCTGCTGTGTGGGAGAGGTTGGTCCCTCTAGTCTTTGATCTTTATCATATGAGTGATTGAATTCCTGCGATTCACACCAATCTTTGTGAAAACGAGAAAAGCACTCCAGAATGTGAAAGTAAATAGATGAAAGTTCTTCAGAACTGTAATGGCACTAGAGGGGTACATACCAAGACTCGCACTCCACACGTCTGATCTTTTCCCAGCATTGTTTAACCACAAATTATAACATGTTTTTGTCAGTTGATGCTACTGACTGGCACTCAAACTACCCATTTTCCAATGTTGTCAAAGAGTGAAAAAAAAATTTAGTCCCCACACCTTTTTTATGGATTTGTTTTAAGATGTAACCCAACTGGTTTGTCCTTTCACAAGGAGCACTCTACGACACATTTAATGGTTGGAACATTTAAAAAAGAAGGTAAAACATCCAAAACAATTAAAATTATGTAATATTTGTTCAACATCAGATCATGCCAGTAAAAGCACAAACCATTTAGATATTTATGAATCATTTGATAATGGAGGTAGAGCAAGAAAAACATAGTTATGCAAGTATATAATGGTAATAATATAAGAACAATATTGCAATGTGATGTGAAATTCCATTATGATTGTATCTTTCTGCTTTAACTCTGCATCTGCGCACACTTCCTTGCAAAACTGGATCCACAATAAGACCTGCAGTGTGTACATAACCCACTGAAGCATCATTTGATGTTCATTTTGTTTTTGTCTTGGTGTTCATATTGACTGTTCAGTTTTCTTAATTATCCCTTTACTTTACCTAGATTGGAATACTCTTATTGTTGGGAAGCTTTCTTCATGGATTGATGCAGATTCAGAAATTGAGACGGAACGCAGAAATTCAGAGGCAGTAAGTGCTTTTTGTGCTGTTAAATTATTTCTTTGAACCTGTCCTCTGTGTCGATGTATGAATGAGTAACGTTTAAGTTGGTTTTTCATGGCAGTTTTTGTTATTTTGTATATTATGCTGTTGCATCCTCATTCAACCATCTGTGCTCTCATAATTTATTTCTCGTATTTCCCTCCAGGCTTTGGCGCAGGAGTTAAACTTCTCAGCCTACCTGGGTCTGCCTGTCTTCATGGTCCCTCTGAAGGGCCCTCACAATGCCAATCTTGCCCGTCTGCTGCTAAATCACATCCACACTGGACACCACACCTCAAATGTAAGAAAATTGCAGTTAATATTGAATCTGTATATACAACTTTACCAAATATAGTCACACTTAGTTTTTCATAATTGGAACATTTAATTTCAATTTATTCTGGGTATAATTCCCCCTGTTCAATTAATTGTACTATTTTAGTAATGATGAGATAATTCAGAGTAAATGAGACTTATACATTTATCTGGCTTATTTTATTAAAGGGTCAAAAGTTTATACAACCCAAATTAAGTGCATCTTAAAAAAAAACCAAAACAAAACAGATCATGACTTTAGATGCATCAGACTGGCTAATTATCCTTATAGGTAATCAGTTGGGAGGAATTCAATCTGTGGCTTCATTATAGGGCCTCCCTTCTACCCTCACTGTGGTTTCTCTGGTCATTATGGAAAATCAGGAGAAAATCTGTAGGGTCAATTTTAAGGTATCATGGTACCTACTCTGAAAATCTGTCTTATCGAAGTAATGTAGTTAATCTTAACTGAATTGACAAATGTTTAAAATGTATATACAGTCATTTGCAAAAGTCTTAGGCCACTTCTAGCTTTCTTCTTTTTGCAGGATTGTAATGAATTTACATATTTATTTCTGGATATTAGTATTAAGATACGTCAAGAAATGCAAGAAATATTGGCACTGTGCTAAAACACCACCACCACTTCGTAACACTTGTCCTGTCTTTTATTCTTTTCTCTATCAACATGATCCCACACAGCATCTATAATATTCATAGTTCCTCCAGACTTTTTTGCGTTTAATGCTGTTTACCTATTTCCTTTATATTCTGGTTGTATGTGTCTTGAGTCATAATCATTGTAATGTTGTTAAAATAGCAAACCAAATGTTGATCTTTTTTGTTTTGTTTTTTGCACATCTTTGTAAATTTCCAAACTTACTTGTAATGTATGTAGTAAATATCAGAAAAGTCAGGCTCAGAGCTGAAGTCATTAGTAAACTGCTGTTGTTCTCTGGTTTAGTTTTGGATCCGTGTTCCGCTAATGGCTCCAGAGGACATGAGGGAGGATCTGATAGAGAACGAACCAACCACTTGCATCGATGACATGAGTGTTGATGAGAAGACCTGGAGCTGGTTAGTTTCACACCAGTCCACTTCCTGAGCAGACTGAGTGCTGTCTGCATACTAAAACCGTTTTCATTGATTTCCTTTAAAGTCAAGACTCATTTTGTTTACTTGCCTTTGCTCTTTTAGGTGGCACTCTTTAAGAACCCTTTGTGATTACAACAAGCGGATCTGTCTGGGTGAGCGAGTGCACTATGAAGCAGCCTCTGGCAAAGTCAGTGAATTACAAAATAATTATGTTTGTGTCTGCCTCTGAAAATTTACTCCTTTATATTCCTGAAGCTATTGAAGTTGGAGCAGATATGCCATCAGATGCTGTGATTGATAAGTGGCTCGGGGAGCCCATCAAAGCAGCCATACTTCCTACCAGCATCTTCCTAACAAATAAGAAGGGCTTCCCTGTTTTGTCAAAAGCCCATCAGCGAATTATCTTCCGTCTCTTCAAGGTATAGTGTGAGAGTTGCAACAGATGATAATCCTCATCCTGCTGGAGTGTTGTCCTAATGGAAATCTGTTTCTGTTCTCAGTTGGAGGCCCAGTTTATCTTCACAGGCACCAGCCGCCACACTGAGAAGGACTTCCGATCCTACCTGCAGTACCTGGAGTACCTCAACCAGAACCGGCCAGCACCCAATGCGTATGAGCTCTTTGCCAAGGGCTATGAAGACTACCTGCAGTCTCCCCTCCAGGTAGGAAAGTTATGTGGCACATGAGAGATTAGTGCAGTGTTTAATTATTCAATCTGAATTTAATAGCTAAAAAAGCCAAGACATTATGGCGGTTAAAAGTAACAAAACAGAAAATTGTAAAACTTCAAACTGAACTTGAGTAATTCAAACAAAAACTCAGGTTCAGTTGTGTGATTATAAGCTTGTAAAGCAGTAAAATTCATAAGAATGATTAAGATTATGGCTTCTGAATATATTTTCATCTCTTTTTTCAGCCCCTCATGGACAACCTGGAGTCTCAGACATATGAAGTGTTTGAGAAGGATCCTATTAAATATTCACAGTACCAACAGGTAACACAATCAAGCTTATGACAACATTTCTAAGTTGTGGAGTTGGTACAGAGCAATTTACTTGTGGATATGCTCCTCAGTGCAAGTTAAATAATGCTACTATATTTTTGAAACTAAACACAGAACTCGGAAAGAGCCAGGACTCGTACTAACCTGTCTGTAGTTTTATGGTGATGGCATTTTAGTTTTGTAATATGAAACAGACGCTACACCATTTCAACAAACTCAGTAAGTGCCAACTTTGGGACCTACAAGCAGCCAATTAAATGACAGATTTCCACATCTTGAGGTTGTGTTTACTATTTCTTTGGGACTCACCGATGCTCTGCATGAAGAGTGTGATTCATGCTTTTACATAAATGGCTGCACACATATGTATGTGATCAAGATTTACAGTTTGTGTTAATGAAATCACAATCTGCAATTTACAGCTATAGAGTGCAATGAAACTGCATGGAAAACTCAAATGAAAGTAATAAGGCTAGACTTAAGCAATGGGATTTCTCTAAAAACATGACTTATTTTGTTTTTATACTGTTAGTGTTTAATGTGGGAGTTGGTAAATCTGAGTTTGCATTGCCCATGTTGCCCTTTCAGAACCATTAAATATGTTTTTTTGCTTGGTATTAATTCAGAATAACTGTTTGACGTGCAATATGTTGTTAAATCTCTTCACAGGCTGTATATAAATGTCTACTTGACAGAGTGCCAGAGGAGCAGAAGGATACCAACGTTCAGTGAGTAGCTGACAAAAGAATATGTTAAAATTTTGCTTTATTACTTGAATCCATTAAGATTTGTAGAGCAGTGGCTGTGAAATGTAATCTTCTCTTGTGTTTTTGATACAGGGTTTTAATGGTGTTGGGAGCAGGTCGGGGTCCTCTGGTCAATGCGTCTCTACGTGCTGCCAGACAGGCTGATAGGAAGCTGAGGGTGTACGCTGTGGAGAAAAATCCCAACGCTGTAGTCACGTGAGTTGAAAACCACACTTCAACGCAAACACACATCTAGCATGTCAAGTGTCATAGATTAATTAGTCATCAAAAGTTATTGACTAAATATGCCAAGACGCGACCTGTTTGATTGAATGTCAATACGTATATGTCATACAAATGGGTTGCAGTCAATTGGAGTCAGTGCAGTGATATAAGCCACTTTTATACAGAGATCCTGGAAAGAAGGTGAGATGGTGATCCCACCTTTTTTCCACCATTGACCGATTTCCACAGCCAAGTCAAAGGAGTAACAGAGGTGAGACAGGCTGGACTTTTACACAGCGGACCCGCATTCCAGAATAAAAGGGGCGGTGATGCAGCGTTTAGTGTGACGTATAACTTGCATGTCAGAAATAGCCCGAGCGTAGCTTCTTAGCTAACCTCTCCAGAGTCAGCCCATCTTTCACTATTCCGCAAATGTTAGCATGGATAGAGTCCTCTGCCTGAAGTGACAACAGCTTGTGGATCTCCCCATCTTGACGTCTTTCTGGTCGCATTGATATGTTTGTTTGCTGTACATGGTCTGTGCTAATTTTTAAATGCCCCCTCGCTGGGGTCATACACACAATACATCATCAAAACATCACACCTTGGTTGTAGAACGAGAGGTGTTCCTTTTGCATAGTGTTCTGGAATCATGAGTCCACCTTTATCACAGCTCTGTTACTACCTCCAGAGGCATTACAGAGGTGGGACCAATGATCCCACCATTTCCTTTACATAGACGTTGTTCCGGAATGAAGGTGAAATATTCCCAGAACAGAAGTGCTGTCTAATAGGGGCTATAGACATACAGGTTCTGAACTGACTTCATAAAACTGGCTCCAGTCTCTGAAGGGTCAGCATATGTCTGGGTTATTGGATTTTCTTTCCAGAACCACAGCTGTCATTATTGGCAGCCTTGTCTTGCAAATGACCAATCTGTTCTCACAATATGATCGGATATTATTTTCTTTGGAAGAGAAAAAGAAAATCAAACCATTTTTTATTCAGTTTATTTTTGACAATGGAAAAGAAAAATGTCTGGTGTTTCAACTTAGGTTTTTGTGTTATGAAACATATCAGTAACCAGTTACTTTTTCAAATATCTGTGTCTGAAAAGAAAATCCAATCATCAAAAATATCCAGAGATCCCCAAACACTGCATTCATGACATTGACAACCATAACCAACCTTACCATTCTGACTAATTCACTTGGATATAATTGTATAAATATGTGCAGAGTTGACATGAAAGTTCTTCTTTTGATTTTGTTTTCAAATGCAGGCTGGAGAATTGGCGCTTTGAGGAGTGGGGTGATCAGGTGACGGTTGTGTCATGTGACATGCGTGAATGGGCAGCACCTGAAAAAGCAGACATCATCGTCAGTGAGCTACTCGGGTCATTTGGTGACAATGAACTCTCCCCCGAGTGCTTAGACGGGGCACAGCACTTTCTCAAAGGTACTTAAGTAATGTTCATTCAGTGAACTCCTTTATAATGAACCCAAATTAGCACTAAATGACTACATGTAGGTGTTGAAGATGCAGAGCCACTGAGTGCAGATCTGCTTCTGTTTTGTGCCAGAATAACCAAAGTGAAAAGCATTTGTTATCCCCCATCACCTTCCATGCATCCTTGCATCTCAAATCTCTTTTTATTTTCGGTTTCTTTCATCTTGTCACGCCAATTCCAGATGATGGAGTGAGCATTCCCTGTTCCTACACGTCCTACCTGGCTCCTCTGTCTTCCTCTAAGCTTTACAACGAGGTGCGAGGCTGCCGGGAACGTGATAAAGACCCCGAGTGCCACTTTGAGACACCGTACGTCGTGAGGCTTCACAACTTCCACCAGTTGGCCGACCCCAAACCTTGCTTTACTTTCACACATCCAACAACAGGTAGCGAAGCTCTGCACAAATGAAAAAGTGCACAATTTAATGTGTTATGATTGTTGTGACCCTCCCTTTTTCTTTTTCTCACAGATACGAACAATAACCGGTATCAGTGCCTCAGATTCTCAGTGGATTGTAACTCAGTGCTGCATGGCTTTGCTGGCTACTTCGAGACAACGCTGTACAAAGATGTCACACTCAGTAAGTTGACTTTTAAAGCAAAAGTCATGTTCATTCAGTCTCCGATTACATTGCACAGTAGCTGAAAATGACAGCAAGCAATAATGATTAAACGATAAAACAGGAATTCGGCAAAGCCTCATTTCAGAGGTTTCAGGATTTTTCAGCTCTAAACCTAAAAGAAAAAAATGGTGTCCCATGGGAAGCCAAACTGCCATCTACGTCTATTTTTACTGACTCCTCCACTGTCAAAACACAGCATCTAAGATGAAGTGAAGCAAAAAGAGCATTCCTCTATTTGAATTAGGCTCAGAGTGCTGAGTTGTGGCTGAGACATGTATAGAATGTCAACATGCTCTAAAACTGGTGTTGGAAAGTTGCCTCAATACGCATGTTTCTGGAGTGAGGAGGAAAACTTAATTTATCCCTGTAAAATGAATCAAATCTCTGTCTTTGTTTGCTCATTCAAATGCTGTTTATATGTTAAATTGTCATTCACCTAGATTCCATATTTTGAGCGTACAGATCACAATATTGTCATAAACATACTTTGGCTGTCGGGTAAATGTATCAATTTGGTTTTATTTGCATTAACAAGTCATTCTTATTTTAATTAATGTTGTAATTCAATAACACTGGAGGGGCAATGAAGACTCATCTGACACATCTGAATATTAATGTATATGTCATTGTCTTTCTTCAAGGTATAAAACCAGATACACATTCCCCTGGGATGTTCTCCTGGTTCCCCATCTTGTTCCCCCTAAAAGTAAGTCATATGATGCTGGTTATATAGTTCATTAAGTAGTGGTTATTTAAAGGTTCAGTGTGTCGTATTTATTGCAGATTACAGTTGGAGCTGTTTGATATATTTTGTTTATTAAATGGAGACGGTGCACGGTTATGAGCATCTGTATTACAGGGTTTCCGCGGGTCATTAAAAAGCATTTAACGTCATTAAATAGATTTTGTGAAAAGTAAGGCCTTAAATGGCATTAAAATTAAATACACTTGATGGGGGGGGGGAAACATTGTTATTCACGATTTTATTTTGATTACATAAACATTTAATAATTTTGATCTGAAGTATAGTGTGATGATTGACAGGCGGAACCCTTAAATTGGCTATTGTTCATGGCTGGTGTATGAAGTCACAACACTGGATGCTTGGAATGCAACGTGCTGTGATGAAAGAATGGAGGGAATATTAACCATTGTCGGAAAAATGGGAAAATGCAGATTTCAGCAGAAGTGGTTGAAGGAACTATTCACAACCGGACTAAAGCCTGTTGATGGTAAACCGCCGTGTGTGTAGATATACATTGTTTAAAGTAGCATTAAAAAGCATTAAATTAGATTTGCTGATACCTGCAGAAACTTTATATTAATAAAAGTTGTAAACA
>JAPTGW010000010.1:31584978-31597217 GCA_029814545.1 Apogonichthyoides opercularis
TGACCCCCTCCACCTCCATTTCCCTTCTGATTCTAGCTAGGTGATGTGCTCTGGTGCAAAGCTTGGGGAGACCAGCTTGTGAGAGCTATTACCAATACTGAAGCTGATTTGTGTTTTTGGATGCATCTCAGTGTCTGGGTTGTTTTTCCTGGATGCCAATGGGAAATCAGTAAAATACTGAAAGGCTCTATTAGGACACCCGAATGCTTCATTCTTTTGGAAAAACATAGCAGATCAGTGAGAAGATTGCATGCTGTTATTGGGCAGTTGAAGAAAACATTTGTGCAGTGGACATTCATGAAGCTAAAGGGTGATATTATGAAAAACAGTTGACACTTCCTCGCTGTAGCCAGTCAGACTACCCATCTTCTTGAGTGCTAGCGTCTTATCCTTTGTGTGAGTCAGAAATTTATTGAGGGAAAGCATCTGGACGGCTGCCTTGTCAGAGACAAAGTGTAGCCTCCCTGGGGCTGGGAGAGACTGCTCTGCAGGGCTTTTATGAGGTACCTATCACTGAAAGTTTTTCCGATTTATCAGTCTGCACAGCACACGTGGCACACTTACACACGAAAGACACCGTACAAGGTAGTGGCTTCTCTTTCAGTCTGGACTCACACTGCAGAAACAGCTCCAATACAGCTTCAAATACAGCCAAACTGTCTTGTATTATGTAAAAAATAAATAAATCTTTCAATGTGTTAAGCACATTATGTTTGGCGGGATTTCTTAAAACAAGGATGAAAGTCCAGCTGCAGAAAAATTATACAGAAAATACTGGAAACAAAATGCCAAAATGTAAGCTTGTTACAAGGAACAAAATACAGTTATTTAAGATGGACTTAATATTCTGAGATATTCAAAAAATAAAGAAAACAATCTCATTCCAGGGTGCAGAACCTAGAATGTTTTAGTCGATACCTAAGCCACATTAATGTTCAATTCATGTAGTATGTGGAAAACATCAGAAACAACTAAATGACTTTCACACATCTAATGGTTTCAGTTGGTTCCACGTGGACTTTTTGTTTTTTTGGCTTTGTAGATATTAAGTATTTTTACCTTAGGTTTTCAAATGACATAAAGTTACTTTTTATTGAAAAATGTTAATAGTTTTTGCAGAAGGACCCCATACTCCAAGCACTGAAACCTTCCAAACACCTAGAGAAAACTGTTAGTTAACTTTTGTTTAATTGAAAATGTTTGATTTATAGCAGCGTCAAATTGAAATCTTATGTATATAATTATATTTTTTATGGAAAAATATGAAAGTTGACCAGTTGACAGAACCCAGTTACACCACAAATTGGAAGAAACTGAATATGAACAGAGGAATAGATACTCTGTCAAAATCAGAAGTGACAAGCAAGTTGTACTTATCAGCAGCGATAACAATACAGATATTTAGATTAGACTGAAAATTCTTTAGGTGAGAAGATGTGCAAGTGCTCTGATTCTTCAAATGATGCAAACGGACTTGTTCCTCCGCTACAGTACTATCGATGCCATTGTTTTAGCATGTTACTGAAAAACTCTACTCGGAATTAGCTGGAATAACTTATTAAGGCAAAGTTAGGCAGATTTTCTTCAAATGAGATAACTTTTTTAATGGAAAATGTGATTGACAAGATAATATTTCAACACTCATTTCCCAGAAACAAGGCTTTTATTACTTTATTCAAATTCCTCTTTTATAGGGTGCTTTTTAACACTGTTTTTTATGCAAGTCAATATTCTCAATAGAATCATCGGTTTAAAGAAAAATCCTCCCTTAAACACAGACTTATGTCATTGTCATGCTAATTTCTGTACACATTTCCCTTATTCTTGCAAGATTTCCAGCCACATGTTGTGATAGTTAAGCGCTTTAGTGAAAGTGACAGTTTGCAGCGGACCATTTTAAAACATGAGATAAAGGCGATGTTGCAAACATCCAGGCAGAACTCATAAAGGAGGCAGAGATATCAATTTCTCCACCGACAATAGCCTCCCCCGAAACAGAATGCAATGTAGAAACAGCTTGAATCTTTTCGGATCTGTTAACGGTGGCTTGTGAAATGTAACACCAGGGAGCAGCTGGTCCCACCACACCACAGCTCTGCTCTGTCTCCGCACACACAACCTCTTGATTGGACAGACTAGCCAGGCTGTTGTCACCTACCTGCACAGAAGGTGAAACGTCTTTTAGGATATCCAGGTCTGGTAACATTTTAGCAAAACAATCTGGTGACTGGGATTGATGATTTTTTTTTTTTTTTTTTCCTGTGTGTGTCAAAAACTGTCCCCTCTGTTCCAAAAACTGGTGGTAATCTCAGTGGAGCGATCATTGACCAAAAAGACAAATAGAGAGTCTGAAAATTAGACCACGGGGAGACATATTCAGGTGAGAGAAACGGTGAATTGAACCATGCAGAGGCTTGAGAGTAGGGAAATGGATGACAGTGAAGGTCACTCGCTAAGACACGTTTGGACAAATGGAGCCAACATCCATATCATTGATTGCCAACTTACCCTTTGAAGTTTCACAGAGTTGCATCAAATCCCTTGTTTTGTGTGCTGTTCTTGACCCCGATATATGCCTCACTTCCCATCTGGGATCTCCTCTGTGTGACTGTGGCCGTGTTTCCATGTAAACTGTGGCCAATGTGAAGCAAAGTTGTTTCCATCAACTGGTGGTGAGTGAATAAACTAATCTGGACTTACCAGTACGGGCCATGTTATGTGTAGCTGTAAGAAAACCTGTAGTCTGTGCCAGATTTGTTATTGTGAGCAGATTGTTCTCATTACTGTTTTCTGTGGGTTAGTCCAAGGCATAATCCAGTCTCCTGTTGCTACCACCAGGCAGAAATCATGTTTAGACGAGGTAACGTTTTCTTTACGTTATACTTACTGACACACCTTCATGTTAGGTAATTTCATTCTATTGAAGTACAAATAATGCGATATATTAGTAAAGGAATATGATGCCATGAGGTCATTAAATTGAATAAAAGGATGGATTTCTTTCAATTAGATTACTGGATTTTGAGATCATTTAATACATGTACAAGTAACACAAGCCTATTAAGTTTGTATATGTTAATGTGCAAATGTTGCATATTATACCATTAACTCCTTTTTTTTGAAAAAGGCAAAACCTCATAAGTGTATAGAAACTTTCTCCCCCAAATCCTGCTGTTTCCATCAGCCTTTCCTCCTGTGATACTTGAAACTGTGTCTTACTGCTCCTCAAGAGGGATGGCATAAAAACAAGGCGTGCAGTTTATTACAATATTACAATCCTACATCACTGGAGCTGCCTTTTCTTCTCTCGTAAACATCACTGCCTCTGAATTGCATATTTTACCTCAAAGCGACTTTCTCTGAGCCACCCGCTTCTTGTCTTTCATCGCCACCCCCATACCCTTCGCTAAGAGTAGCATGCAAGGAGTCGGAGTCTCTGGAGAGGCTCAGTGTGCGCAGGGGGCCAGAGGGTAGAGAGGGGGCACAGTGCTGTAAAGTGCCTCAATGTCGCTTCATTTCCCCATTTTAATTGGGCTATCTAAATGCATCCCCGGTTTGTCAATACCCGCCGGGGTCCTAGATAAAAATGATTTGTCTCATGCATTCGCCGACATGCTCTGCCATTCCCCTTAGAGAGCGTGCCCTGCCAGTTGTCAGCAGCAGAGTGTAATGGAGAGCGCTCGTTGTTTTTGATTTTCAACGAGGAGCAGGAAAATAGGTGCCTCCCTCCATCGGTTCTCCGCTTCTTGTCTTAGCCTTATTTCTTTTTGTTGCTCTCTTACTCCGTCTGTGACTAACATGTTGATGTAGGTTCGTGAACACGCCCCTCCGTTGTGGACACATGTAGGGCCTAGCAAGGCTCAGGGACACATGCACAGTTTCACATGCTCCCAACGTTCCCTATATACAGGCACGTACACTCCTAGCCACTCACTGAAGGTCAACACAATGAAGCCAATCTTATCTGTGTTTGTATGTGCTCACTTTCCCACTGTCCTTGTCTTTTTCACACCTCCTGTCGCTGTGTGCCATCACCTTCCCTCTCAACACTGGAGCCGGTGTTATCTGCAGACAGTCCTGAGGAGAAATTCAGGGCCAAAAGCATGCCCTTGTTTTTTTTTTTTTTTTTTGAAGAAGACTTTACAGAAGCAATAATCCTCCAACAATGTCTGGCTTGTCTGTTTGCTAGCTTATGCCTAGCAGATGTATAGTTAGATAATTAAACCTACAGGCTCCTAATGCAACCACATGGTCCCTGCTTAGCTTTTAAGCTTGACCATACACCTTATCTCTTCTTGGATTTCAGGCTGAAAGGTTAAGGTTACATTGGTAATTTGCAAATTCCCTTAACTCGTGTTAAGGTATAATAGGACCCATGCATATGATCGTGATGACAGCGCAGTTGTAATCTGAGGGTGAATTGGCAAACAAGCAGACAGCGGCAGTAGCCAGGCCTCAGTAAATTGTGAATTAGGCTGGGAATTCGAAGCTAACAGGTGTTGCCCAGCTGTGCTCTCGGACATAATGACATAGTGCTAGTCTTAAAGCCCATCAGCAGCAGCACACTGACTTTCACAGCTCACTGTTTTACGATACAGCATTTTTTCACTGGCATGCACCCAGAATTGTGTTTCGCAGTGACCCAAGATATTGCACACATGTAAAGGGAATGATTATTAAGGATAATAGATTTTATTTTATACATTGTTGCTTTAGGCTAATTATTCACAACCGGGGTAGTTGGATATTCCTGCACTTATAATTAAGGTCATTTGACAAAAAGGTTGATCCAGCTTTATTTACTATGGTGACAAAAAGACAAAGCACGAATATTACACACTAATTAAAAAGAGGCAAAGTTAGAAAAAATATGTTGTTTTGAACTAACTTTATCCTTCACAAGCTACTTAAAGCCGCCGATGTGTTTGCAGCAGTTGTTCTCACAGGTTTCAATACGAGAGGTGAAGAAGGAGGTGAAATGTGTCAAGGTGACAGCCTTTTTTTGTGATGGTGACTCATTAATATGAGATGTGAGATACAGTCCGCTGAGCTGTTCCACTCTGAACTAAATGGTACATTAGGATGAAGGTACTATCTTTACAACATACTGTGACTCTCTTGACTCTCAAATCTTTTAAATTGGAAAAAAAATCATAGATATTATTGAAGACATAACTCAAACTGGATCCAAAAAATGAGGTAGTGTTTACCGTTTATTCCCAAAGTGAGAGGTCATGTGAGATTTGGCCCCCCACCGGCTTTCAACCTACTCAGTTATTGGCCTATAAATGTGTTTAAAGTTGTAATCTGTTGCTAAATGTAAAGGCCTTTCATGTATAAAATAGCAAAAGGAATAGATAGGGTAATAAAGGGTAAAAATAATTGTTTGAACTTTATTGGTTGTTGCAATAGAGAGTGAGCATGCAATTAATAAAGCTAGCGTAATATAGTTTTAGCCAAGAAGTGAATTAAGGGTAAACCTATATCGATTTTTTGAAATGAAGCACAGAAGTAGCTTATTTAGTAAGGACATACAGCTGACGTTATAGGCTACAGTAAGTGGTAAAGTAATGGTAAACATAGCTAAACAGTTCAGATAGCTAGCTAAAAGTCATGGGTATAATAATTAGTTAATAAGTTAGTTGATAATTAATAGTTAAAATAATATCTGGTTGAAACATCCAGCCTCTGCCATTCAGAGAGCTACATTTGTATGCAGTTCAATACAAGTAAATGATAGTATTATGAAGGGGTACTTAAGCTTAACACATTACACTTTGGAGCTCAACAGGGTTGAGGAAAGCAGTTCTAGATGACTGTAAAGTGTGTCAGTATAGCAGAAATAGACTTGAAATGATACACATCCCTCACTGAGACATCATGTGAGTTTTGGACCCAAGACCACATTGCTTATTTTCTTAGCTCCAAGCTGAACCTTGTTAAAGTGGTTTTGGCTGACTTTGTCAGATGCTGCAGACAGTTAAATTGATAAAGCCCAGGGCCAGTGTGATGCATCCCATCCTACAGCATCCAGCACAGTCTCCTATCAGATAGTGGAGCTAGATACCACTGAGCTCTGGTGTTTGGCCAGGTGCAGGTGTGGCTAACCTGTAGATAACCCCCGGAGCAACAGCGCATTTGGTCATGCAAAAAAACGGAGGGTGTTCCTCTTTATGAGGACTTTAACCTAAGTAGCATTACTGGCTTGAGTCAGGGTGAGGCTGCTTGTTAACCTAAAGAAATGAGTGAGGGGGATGGGCGCCTGTCACAATGTTATAAATTCTCAGACTTAGTAGGGGGTGTGTCTAAGTCTTTTCAAGCTTTTGAGGTGGGGGGTAGATAAGTCCTAAAACTGCCCAAGGTACAAAAACTCAGTTGAGGCAACATGCTTTACTCGGGGGGGGTTACGGCCTGAGTCAGTGTGTTTGGAGTTGTACATTGCACTAAAGTGAAATAACACTAAGAGATGAAATGACTCATGTTGTGTAGCTGACACACTACACTGCATTACCCTGGCTTACAATTAATTGTCTCTCCCACTCTGCTGTTCAGACCAACAGCCGATAATCTTTACTTCTACCTTTTAGTGCTGTGCAGCGTTCAGCATTTTGATCTTAGGTGACATTTGAGTTGGCACACACTGTTTACTCCCACAAAAATACTTTTCCTCCTTTCCTCAGGACTGTGTGGGTGTGATAATTACTCTCCAGAAGGTTTCTCATTTTTCAGTCAGGATGAGAGTTTCCCAAAATGTATACAGTGTGCTCTTTTGTCTGTTCTACTGTTAGTTGTGATGTACTTTTAAATGAGCTTATTTATTTTATTTCTTTTTACCTTTGATGCTTGCTTATGAATCCAATTATTCTGATTATTTCAGCTTGACTGGGGTCAGTGAATGGATTGGAAATGATGTGAATCATCAGATCTTCATCCAAATGAGAGAATTTGGATTATGGAATATGTTCATCCCTCTAGTAGAGACTTCTGTGACTTCTTTATCTTACCTATTTTATTACCTAAAGAATAGTTGTTATTAAGTCAATTTTATCGTCTTTCACTGCTGAAAAAAATAAGTTCTTTTGGTGTCTGGGTTAAAGAAAATAGTCTTATTAAGCATACTTTGTCATTCAAAATTAATCCCATATCAGGAAAATACATCTAAGTCTGTCTTAATGAGCAAATACTAATTATTTGTATAATCCCAGTAAAGGGACAGGATTGTTCACCTTAGATTAGAAGTGAGGCCACTTGCACAACTGTTGTGTATAAATTACTTTTATTTATATTTCCCCTATAGTTTTAAGATCCATTACAGTTGTTCAGTGGTTTTAAGAAGGAAAGTTTGCTTACCCTATTGACAGAGACAACTTGGTTTTATTTAAGCGTGTTCAGCTTCCTTGAGTATTTCTGGAGTAGTGTGGCTGTGCTAGTATTGTTGAGTTGACATCCATTACAGTAATACATATTGAATTGAACATGGCGACTCGACGCTTTACTGAGACACTTTCGCCTACACGTTCAGTCTTCCCTTTTGTATTTATATTTTAAGCTCCATAACTCAAATGACTTTTTAATCAGTTAACCCAGATCCCATTTTGTTCTCAACTTCAAGAAAAGTTGAAGATAAAACAAATGCTTTCTTTGCTGAAAAAGTCTGTTGTATGCAGATCTGCAGCCTCCAGTCAAATCAGACTGTCTCTCTTTGTTAACAACAAAGAGAATGCACAACATATCCCAGTTTGCCATTTCCTGCAGTGGAGTTAAAGCCTAAAAGACGTTTCATTGCCACTTGCTCTTTGTTGAAAACCCTCCTTGGTGGGTTTAAAAGCTCACTTTAATATTTTAAATGTTTTCTTTAAGGTACAGTAGCACTGCCCTGTTTAATTTAATGGAACTACACAGGGCAATAATGTTCCTGAAAGTTAATTTTCCTTTTCAGTCAACACTAACACATGATGATATATTTGTTAAGTAGAATTTAATGATTCATGCAGGATGGTATGGTGTACAGGTTGAAATAAAACTCTTGTCTGAGCTGAGGTCATAGTTTGCAGTGTCAGCAATGATAAAAAAACAAATGAACAAAAAAAAAAAAACAAACCAAAGTCAAAAACATCTTTACATGAAGAGTGAAACATTGATAAAGTGTTGCTGGATGAGTAGAGTTACAGTCCACACAGTATTATTGGGATAAATGAGCAAACCTCTCCCCCGGGGTCTTGAGGCTCTGTGATCTATTAAGGCACTGTCGTCTCGGATGGTGAATCTCAGAGAGCAAGAGAATGTCCCCCCCCCCCTTTTTTTTTTTTAAGGGGTGGTGGTGGTTGTGCTGACATCCTCTCTCAGTGCAATCCCTTGTCCTTCTAGGGATGGAAGAGAAAAACAGCACCAGAGGCTGACTTGGCTGTTCCTCTGAGCTCCGTCATAAATCCGACTGAACATTTCTGAACATCTGTTGTGGATGATTAGCTTCCATGGCTAGCAGAGTTTGACCGGAGGGAGTGAGAACCATTGTGTTGTGTGTCTAAACTCGACACTTTGCTGATTTAAGAATGAGGACTTTTTTTTTTGCATATTTATTTTCTTACTTTTCCCCCCAGTGTGTGCTAAATTATTTTTGATGTATTTTCTACAGAACATGCTGCTAGACATTTATTACATGGGCAGTGTCCCCTGAGAATACACTTATGCTGTATGCGTCACGGTCACATTTAATTAACCTCTTAGTGTCTATAATAATGACAAGGGGAAATGAATTTAAAGGGCGTGCAGAAGTTCCGTTTGAAGGCGGAATGAATGCATAAAGCTGCGTGCATCTGAGGCTTTTTACTTTATCATAAGCCTGCATAAGAGCTTACTTTAGGTCACATTCTTTGCCTAAAAGCCTGTCAATAGATAAGACCTAATGGATTCTTTAAGCTGCAAGAATACATCACGTGTACTTACACAGCAAACCTTTTTTTTTTTCATTATTCATTCAGGTGCACAGCAAAATAGTTTCCCATTGGTCAAGGTTCAAAAGGTAAGGCCCCGCAGCCTCCTCCCCTTTCTCTGAAATTTGACACCGGTGACATCACATGGTGGGTTTGGCTTCTCCAAGGCAGTCCCTGAACAGCCTCTCAGTGTGGGAACGAGCTTTGCCTGTAAAGGATCTCTCCCTAAGCCACATTGCTCTTTAGCCACAGCTGGAAACGTATCGCCGGAGAGCCTAAAGGACAGTTCCTCTCTGCTTTTTAATGAAACGCTGTCAATGGAATAACTGAAGAGGAACTAGAGACCACTTTTGCTCCCCTTCTCCCTTTCACATACTTTTTTTCCTCTTTTTTTTTTTTTTTTATAACACATCGCGCAGGGATAATCTCTTGTGGATACTGCTGGATTTTCTTTTGCTAGGATTTGGATTGTCTAACTCTGGAATAAGTGCTCCACAATAAAAAAGGAATAAGAAAAGGATTTATTTTCTTATAAGTGGACCTAAGTGACATGCATTGGTAAGTATAAACTTTGTCCACTCTTGAAGGAAACAAATCTGCACTGATGACACAAATGCAGCACAGGTGCATTTTTTTAAACTGGCCTGGTTCCCCCTGATCTCTGATGTAACCTCCTTATCCCCCTTCCTAAAATCATAATCTCAGGACATACCATTTAACAAATTGACTCTTATGATAGAAGTAACCAAATAAGTTGACGTGTTACACTTCAGTGGTCAGGTATTTTCTTGCTATTCTTTTGTCCCTTTTTGCCTTTGTCCTTGCTCACTCTTGCTTGTTAAGCCAAAACAATAGTTAACCTCGTCTTGGCTTAGCTCTATTGGCTGGCTCTCTGGCAAATTGCCCTGTCTGGTGCAAAACCCTCCCCTACTTATTCAGAGGACTTTGAATAGAAGGGCCATAGAATGTCCCCTAGCTACCGCTGCTAAGGTGAGGCACCCTACCGTTCTACTGCGTTAGGCCTACACTGAGGCCAAACAACCTGTTTTTCCAGTTGTCTTTATCTCCCTGGGCAATCTGGAGGGTAAAGTTTCAGCAAAAAGAATTCCAGTCAGAAGGAGACACTGAAAGGCTTTGAAATCCCAGATAATTGTGGAGGAGAAGTTTTGGAAGTCACAAATTATGAGCCCTAAAATGCTCAGGCATCTGCTTCCTCAAAGTATAGCATGTAATACACGCTCACAACTTTTTATCTTTTATGATGAAAACAGGGAAACACACGACTTAAAACCTACAGCCCGACGCTGTGGCTGTTGGTCTCAAAAAAGAAGCAGCCCTAAATGTTTCCCTTCACTGTGATTATGTCTTAAATCCATTTTTAGAGCACAATAAAATGTTTATGTGTTTGTATCTGAAAGTTTTGGACAAAGAGAACTTTTCCAACATCTTGTTCTTGGTCCCAATAAATGTAGCAGTTGTTTGCAGTGTAGGTTTGTTATTCAGTTAAAGTAAATGGTGTCAGTGGGAAAATAATCCCTTTTGCAACTTGTTCATCAAAGCTGTCATAAATGTCCAGAGAATGCTGTGTAGTCAATGTGACTGTCTGGTTTCGTGTGGTCTTTGAAACAGGCAGACTTCCCCACAGGTCCATGTCAGTCCACTGGTGATTTCTCTGTTGGCTGTAACAAATCTGCACTTGCCTTATATCTATGTATTATTTATTCTTTCAGTATATTACTGTTTTATTTAGTTTATTAAATGATTCAGCAGTACAATGTGACTCACTGAACAAGCTCACCCCTGACTTGACAGGCTAGATTTGAAAACAAACAAACAAACAAAAAAAAAACAAGATGAAAATAAAATGACCTTGAGGCGAAACTGAAGATGGACTGCTACAGTGTCTGTTCAGCTGCACAGTAGCATAAACAAACAAGACAAAAAAGTGTTGAGCGTAGTCACTCGTTTAAACAAAGCCAACCCTGACCCTCATTGGTTGACTTGAGGGTCGTCCTCATTCACCTCCACCATGCTGTCTGGTGACCCCACATTCCCTATTTACGACTGAGGCTCAGTCACTTTGTCACCGGAGATAACATTAAGTCATCTCCAGGATGTGATCTGAGGAATGTACATGACTAAAGCCTGCTACACACTCTACAAAAACAGAGAAATGTTTGTTTTCTCAAGGTGGAAAGAACAAGAATGAAGTTCGTTCTGGCCAGGATAGTTTATTTTTTTCTTGTGAGACTCAAGTTCTAAACTTCTGGGAAATCCTCTACTTTTCCAACATTAACCATGTACACCTCGAATTCCTGACCAATCACAGAATAGCTCTGACACTGCACGAGATAAAAAACTTCTGCCTGGATGATGTGTTGAGAACAAGCTCCTCGAACTCACAAACCAGGGCTGTGAAAACAAAATGACGTAATCTGGGAGCCACAAGAAATTTGTCTGTTCTTGCAGGGTATGTAGCAGGATTTATTCTGCTGTCTTTCTGTTCTGTTTGGAGCCGTCACTCACTCAATCTCACTCCCCATTGGATTTCTCAAAAGTAATTATGGGCTGAGCATATAGATTTTTCCATAGAACTTGATTTCTCATCATCGGTGAATTGGGTGATGTGTAATGGCCTGTTAACGCATGATGGATTTGCTTAATCACTCTTGTCCCAGTTGGGACATGAAGAAGGTTGCTTACAATCACAGATCAATGTCTGAGAAGGCGATTGTGTCAGTGGAGCCAGACATTTATATATGATGCATAGTGTACAATGACAAAAAGAAAAAAAACCTACAAGCTTGTGTTAATAAAGTATGAAGCTTTTGTTGTAGAAGCTGCCAGATAGCTTTGTTTATGATCCAGTCTCGGGAATTAAAAATGTCAGTGGTGGAAGATATTTCATTTGTTTGGTGTCAGGACTGTTTGCCTGACGGTGACAAGGTCAGAAGTAGCTGTTTTATGATGACAGACTGTAATTGTGAATCAACTGTTCTTTTAAAAAATAACATGTTTATGCAACTACAAGGGGTGAGTGTGCCAGATTCAGGTTCAGTTCAGCAATGTGTGGTGTCAATCAACAAACACCGGCAGTGTGATGTCTTAGCCGTGCTGACTGGCACTTTCTGGTCTCCAATGTGACACTGCTTTTTTTTTTTTTTTTTAATAAGATGGTCGCTCATTTACTTTGACAGGTACAGAGGAAAACAAAGGTTTGGAAAAAACTGGCCTCTTTACCGTTTGAAATAATCAGTGTTTTGACAACTTTTTTTTCCTTTTTTTTTTTTTTTTTTTTTTTTTAAC
>JAPTGW010000010.1:31653265-31664659 GCA_029814545.1 Apogonichthyoides opercularis
TATATATATACACATTCATGCATATTCACACACAAAAATGGCCTCAGTAAGATCAAATGCACAACGCGCCCTCGAAGAGCAATGTCGTCAACTCAGCTCTATTTTTAGACTATTGTTTGTAGCGTAGTGATACATCAAGTTCATATCAGCAGCGCTACACAAGAAAACACTGGGGCAGCACCAAACAGACGGAGACTAATGATCCTGCTTCTTAATGGTGCAGAGGTAGCCAGAAGGCGCGAGAAGTCGGTATCCCATCAGAGTGGAGCCATGTCGGATGTCGGGTCGCAATAAAATCTATATTGGAGTGACTGAAAACCAGTGAATATCTGTAAAATTAACTCCTGTGCAGTGCTCTTTGAGCAAGGTGCAGAGGCACGTTCACTTGTAAAAATGCTAAATAACAAGGAAAAGAAGACTGCAGAATAAGTTCATGAGCAAAAACTTCCTCGCTGTTCTTGGAATCAACAAGATAATCCTCCCACTCCCACTCCATACATGTGACTTGAGCTTCCACATGAAGTTGTCATAATGCAGTGAGCAGCCACCATCTAGAGAGGCAGTAGAACGGCAAGTCATTATACCACTAAGTCGATCTGGATTATCGGTTTCAGCAGAGCAAAGAAAGGTCAAGCATTAATTATGATTATTTCATATACTGGCTCTTTATTTCTGTTTATGCTGATTTCTAGAAAGTATGGATTACGACACTCCTAGTGGTGCACATGCTTCGATTGCTCTCAGAGGAAAGCTGTGTCGTGTGTAAAAGAAAATGCTAAGATTCAGAAGTGATTTACGCTGTCTTTGCTTGTGGTTTTCAGCATAATTCAGTGGGTTTGTGAAGATTTTGTGTAAACACTGCCAACGTGTTATGTAACAACAGGGGACTTTGAAAAATTCCTGCTAAGAATTTCTCACTTACGATTGTTTCAAAATGATTACTGCATGTATTTTTTTTTATGGCTTGTAAAGTCAACATTACTGGCAGTAATTTTCTGTCTTCCATGCAGAGACTGTCTGAACTGAATGATCACTACAAGGACTACACATTACTGCATGCTGGCCTTATTTTTGGAAGTCCATTCAGAGAGGACCTTTCTGGTGACTCATCTAAAATAAGGACTCGCCACAATAATCTTCAAAACAAGAACATTCTTTTGGTGTTCTATCTTTTTTAACCCAAACACATTAGACTTGTGTTGTGTCTGTTGAGCCATCCCACCTGCTGAGATACGCAAGTGCAGTTTCACACCAGCTAAAACAAGTCGGTTTTAGCGCTTCTTGCAGTCATGAGTCCGAGTCGCTCTGTAATTCTGTCACGCTGTAACAGCCCCGTTCTTTGTTAGTGGCGGTTCTCACGCCCCTGCTTATGGGGTCACACCACAGAGACTTACTGGATACAGGTCCAAAGTCAGCCTGGCTACTTCCAATTGTGTGTGTGTGTGTGTGTGTGTGTCTTAGTGTGAGTCTGAAGTAACATCGTGCTGTTTCCTCACTATGGTGTTACAAATAAAGTTGTACATGCAAAGTTATTATTTAACTGTGAGACTATTTAGACCAAAAAGAAGATGCAGGTGTGGGAAAATTGAACATTAAGAAGAGGCAGCAACCACAGCTTTTAGCAACGTTCTCCTGACATACAAAGTCCATTATGGTCTTATTTACTTTATTTGAACCCTCTAATAATACTTTCAATACCCAGTCTGTTAGCTTACCTTAACTGCAAGGGCTAATGTTCTCATAAATGAGGTAATACATAACGTTCTGCCCTTATCAAACACAACTGAACGTGGTAGCATTTAGCAAGTAGCTCAAATTAGTTTATGGTGTTTGACATGACATTTCCTACTTAGCAGTGTGGTGGTTTCTTCCAGTATTAGTATTAGGATTTTGTAACTTAACTGTTTTATAAACTTTGCTAGTACTAAATTGCAATGCCCAGCCTGTTAGCAAAATGTAACTGCATTAGCTAATGTTAGCATAAATGTGTTGTATTATATGGTCAAACAGTACTGTATGTGTTAGAATTTAGTAAGTAGCTCAAATTATTTGGTGGTGTTGTGGATCACAGTGTAGTTGGTTTTCTGTCAGTGTCTATAATTTAGGTTTGCCGTCATTTGTCATTAATAATTCGCAGTGTGTTCTAACTGTATTATCAGTAAGTTAGCATTAGCTTGGTGAGTTGTATTCCTCAATTGTCCCCATCCATCCCTTTACCCAGTGATGGCTACTTAGTCTGTGATTGTGTCTTTTATTCCTTACTTTTGTTTCTTTTCTCTCTTACTTTTTTTTAATCTTTCATATATCTTTGTCTCAGTTTCTATAACTTTTTCTCTTAAGTGTCCCCTTTCTCCTCTCTATAATATCTCACTGTGTTGAATGTAGTGGACACTGTGGTGGTATGATGTTGTAGTGCAGCATGGCCAGATGACCAGAGGGAACAATGACTCATTACTTGGGTAACGATGCTCATGTTCTGACCTTGAGTACCCCTCTTGAATTGAACTGCCTCAGTAAATGTCCAGGTAAATGGTGCTTGTCTTGGTGATGTATGAAATAAACTACTGCCGGCCAGAAAAGACATCTCGGCTCACAACATCAGTCTTAAATGCACTGCGCTGCCACTTCGTCATGTCATGGCAATATTTCACATTTTCATCGCTGTTAACATTTGATGAGCATGTAAAATGTAAAATGCAATGACTCAGATCGAGAAATGAGTCAGGTGGTGTCAAAACCATGCCACTATACTCCGGCTGATAATAAAACTGATGAGGCTGTGCAGTGCAGTGGGATAATGACTGTTTTTACAATTTGAAACTGACAGGTTTTTTCCAAAACATGCCTCCTGTTTCTGACAAAGCTGGCGTGAGCAACATCCTTAAAGGTACACAGTTTTAATTGGCCCGTATCAGTGAGCGGGGAATTGCAACACTGACAAGCCCTGGGAAAAGGCTTATCTGTAAAACTTGAAACTTAGAAATAATAATCCACATTTTTTCTTGTAGGAACAAATCAGCAGGATAGACTATGAGAAGATTTAATACAAACATGGAGTTGGAAGACACGTATCGCTATACAAATATGAACACTGCTTTGTTAGTTCCTTTTATGGCATAAAGGGGAAGTGGTGCAGAAAACCGTTGGCTCTTGTTTCCACAACCGTTTCTACTAAATCCCCAAATAGGCTGTTTGTAATCATCTCTTAATGTAGAATTTCCTAGTTCCTTAGAAAATTTTGTTGCTCTGAAATATGTGCAATGACAATAAAAGTCAAGTAAATCTGAAAAAAATCTGAATCTCTGCGTCCTTATTGAAGGAAAAAGACACAAGGTTGGATTTGTAGAACGCACCCATTATCCGTTTATTCGTTCAAAACTATTTTAAAAATCCACAGCCTTGTAAAATATTATACATCAATAATCTTATTCAAAGCGTTCAACAAAATACTGCCAAGTATTATACAAAAAACTTCACAATTTGGGAGAATACTCATAATCTGAGAGGTTTTACATTACCAACATTTCGTGTGTCTGTATTTGGAGTGAAACTTTGGAACAGACTGGATATCCAACATAAGCAATGCCAAAATATTCACCGATTTAAACTGGTTTATAAACAGATGGTCTGGTCCCAGTACAAAGATAGAGGGTCCTAATACTTTTGTTACATTAATATTCTGTCTTGTCTTATTTTGTTTGTCCCTTGTTTTTTGTGTTTGTTGATTATGTTTTATTTGATTGCTGCTGTTGTTTACTTTATTGTGCCATATTCTGTCAATATGGGTGTCTGTGAGGATGATGAGTGAGGTTAATTACTTACAAAAGGTCTAAGGGATTTGACTTTTCATATATTATACTGATATGAAACTAAAGGATAGACTGTTGTGTGGAGAAGGGGTGGGATTAAATAAGTTATACTTCCTCCCACTCCTTTTCAAATGTGCAAATGAAGTTGTATATGTGTAAGTTTTGTTTTTTTCCCATGACTTCTTACTACCTGTTTTATTTCTAAGGACTAAGCAAGATTGCATTGCCTTGTTGCATATTCGAAATAAACTAAACTAACAACAAAAAAAAGAGACCGTGTACCGATGGACAAAAGCAAAATTCTTAACAATGTAAACCCCAAACAGACAAGCTTATCTACAAATATCCATGTGACCGGAGAAGATACTGAAACTCTGTGCTGTGCTTCAATACACCCTCTTGTCCTTTGGGAAACAGGAGTCTGGAAAGGAGGAATGTTATCTAATGGTACCAGATCAAAAGCCTCCCATCATTACAGAACTCCTTCACTGTCAGAGCATGAATTAGAAAGGTTCCGCTTCAGACCAGCTGCACACCTTTTTTTGAAGTTCCCTAGCAACTCTTTTTTTTATTATTATTTTCTTCCCTCTTTTCCAGCATGTAATGTTGAGGATAAATAATCTCGATTTTTGAAAAGGTCAAATAAGAAATATTCAAGAATTCAGGAAAACAGCCTCCTGCTTGGTGAAAACATGCCAAACATTAGTCTTTGGACTGATATTTTGTAATGGAAATCTGTCCTATGACTCCATTTTGAACCTCTCTAACTTTAAGATGGATAAATTGACATAATTATTCTGCAGAAATGAAAATGTGTCTGTTTTTGTACCCAGTTTAAAGATCTTTTAATGGAGTTTAATACAGTATCTCTGCTTTACTGTGTTGACAGTGTTTAGTGGACCTGTGTTTGGTGTCTGTAAACAAATTACAGTCTCACCGGTTAGAAAAGGCCTTTATTTGCTTGGCATGCATTATGGTCCCTAGTGCAGAGGCAGAAAATGACTGCGACACAATGCCAGTAATAAATATCTCAGGAGCCAGGCAAGTGCGGACAACAAACCTGACTGGATAAACAGCATAGAAATCTCATTGCGCCTCTTCCCAGCAAGATAAATACACAGAAGCTATATCGGAATGATTTAATACCAAGCCCTGCTCCTCCGACAACTTAATCCTCTCCTTTCCTTTACGCTATTCAAATCATCTACAATGACCAAAATAAGGTCTGTTGTGTAACTACTATTTCCACACATTACTTCTCCACTATGTGTGATTCTCTTCTTGAATGCAGATGGGTTTCTGTAACAGACCCACTGCTGTTTTAATAGCCGTTTTCCCTCCTGTTTTTTAAGAAAGTGATCGGTCAGTTCTGCATTGTTGTCGAAAACGATGGCGGGACAGGTTTGCTTTCTAGGCGGAGCTCTCATTTGTCACAGCATGCCGCAAAGCAGACAGCATTATAAACCCATGCACACACAAAAGAAGTTAAGAACAGGCGTGCGCAAACACACAGCCATCCACAGGTGTAGACACCCACTGTATTTGTGAGCGCCATTGTGACGGTCTGTGTCACAGATTTAATTTCTCCCACCATCTGCTGGCTGGAGGCCCGGCATCGTAGATCATATCCAGGCTGACAGATACAAACTGTATCTGTCTATGCATGCTTCTCCCAAGGTCTCACACAATATGGCAGGCTGGAATCACTCTGCTGGCCACCCAGTCTGCATCCTTATAGCTTCACTCCCAAGGACTCAGGCATTACAAGTAGGACGGGGAGCTCTTAGGTTTGGCCAGAATTAGACCACGCTTATTCCAACTCAAGGATGGGCTTGGACAATGAAACGTTAACAGATGTGGCTAAAGTACACAGAAGTATACAGTCTTGACTCAAGTAGGGCAGATGCATCTTCTTCACTGCAGTAGAAATAAAAAGCAACATCCTTTGAAATGCTTTCATGTTGTAATAGGATGCATTTGATGAATAGTTCTACTTCTACAATTCATACCCAGTAAAATAATAACAATAATTTACTGGGACTTCACATTGATGCCTTCTTTTTGGAATCCAGTGTCCATTTACTGCCTATTTTATTTTTCTTTATGCCATTATTTTCATTTTGTTGCATTTGTTGTATGTGATATGCAGTAATAGATGTACTCTAGTATCACCTTTTGTAGTGTTTTATTGTCTCATTTGTCTCAGTTGAACTGTGTCTTCATGTTGCAAGGGTACACAAGAAAGCACAATAATCAATAATCCTTCACACTTTAATCCTGCCTGTTTAAAGGAACTTGTTTTGAATCTTATTTTTTTTTCTTTAAATGTAAGGAGTCGAAAGTACAAGTGGTTATGTAAAAAGGAAGCGAGTAAAAGGAAAAAGGTTGCCAAGAAAATAAATAGTATACATACCTGCCAACTCTACTCAGTGTAAATACAGTAATGAGATATTTGTGTTTCATTAATTCCCACGTCTGAAGGCTGGTGATATACACCGATGACAGACACTTCTTTCTATAAATTCTAAATTAGGCTTTAATACTATCTCAACCCTCTGAATCTAATAATAAATCGTCGATGCAGAATATCACTTGACGTTTTGGATTACTTCTCCAATTGATCCCAGATTGACAATGCCCTTGATTTTTCCCTGACACGCGATTACATTCGTGTTATATTTGAGACATCTGGTTGGAGTCGTCGTTGCTCTGAGGCAACATTTTATCATCTGTACCTGTCCATCAATTACCACACACTTTTGGCAAGCTGCATCAGCAACGACCGCAATGTCTGGTATGAGAGCAACTCCAGCGCCGATCATGTCTCTGCCCTTGGGGCTTTGACAAACAGACTGACAGACAGAGAAGTAGAGAGACAGGCCAATGAACAATAACCTGAGGAAGTTAAGTAATATGTGAACTAGGTCAGCTTAAAAGATAGAGTGTTGTTGTGTTTTTCTGTTTATTCTTTTGCACAGGTGGTGAAATCGCCCAGTTCTTTTTAGGAGTCACTTGATCATTGCTGCTTTTTGGCTCCTTCCAACCACTTTGTAAATCGTCAAAAGCGTGTAATTTGCCATTCAAACCTCTGAAACACATCTGCGGTCTGTCCTAATGAGTCGAGAGCGGATTTACATTTCTCTAATTTCAAAACTTCAACCACTTTTGGGGTAAAATTTAACACCCCGAAACGGAACACTAATGCTGTGAAATAGTGTATTTATCCTATTTTCAACAGTGTTTTAGAGAAACCGGAGCATTCCCCTCGCTTCCAAATGACACATTTTCTCAAAGTAGAGTATCTGGGGTAACGGCGTGTTAAAATGTAGACGGAATCCCTCTCATCACCGCCATCTAATTCACCGATTATGTCAGTGTGAGTGTTTTTGAAAGGTATCAAAACCTCCCGTTAAATGTGAAATACCTCCAGACGTTGGAAGCAATAATGTGAACACCTGTACGGTAAAATCCAATCCGGTACGACAGCCCCATAATAAAGCTTGTATAATAAAATAAAATGTTGCGTCTGGTTGCTGTTATGCATTTATTTAGACCAGAGCGCCGTAACGGTTTCCAACATGAGGTTATGGCTGCCGCTGATTGTCAGGACATATTGACGTATCTGGACACTGTCTCTGGGAAAATATTGGAGATGTGACAAGATGTGCACATTGGTTAATATCTGCGTATTGTCAGGAACAGACAGGCATATGCACAAATTGACATCCGCTATTAAATATCTGCCTCAAACAGCTGCAACAGCCTTTCATTATTCAATTACAGATTTTACTCAAGACTTGTTTGTGCGAGCGTGACCGATGTGATTATCAGTAGTGTTTTGTCATGCATGAATTCAGACTGACACACTGCCTCCTCCATTAGAGTCCTCCTCAGAGCTGAGAGAGCTATGAGGTCATCTTTTGTATCTTTTTTTTAAAGTATATTTGGTTAATCTCTGCGACCTGTGATGGTTGTTCCAGATTGTCTGACCCTAACATGAAGCTACATTTTTTACTGAACTCTTTTCCTGCGAACTGTGGAGACCTGAGATCTAACGCTTCAGTGTTTTGCAGTCTAAATAGTCTTACTGAATATAAACAAAAAAGATGGCAATGGAAACTGCCACTCAGAAGTGTGCAGCTGAGTCAAATTGATATTTGAAGGGTCAAAAGCAAGTCAATCACTTCCTTACACCTCAGCGCTCGGAGCACATCCGCAGTGTAATTTGGTAGCAAATCAGTTTGTTCATTGCTTCATGCTATTATTCTGTCTTTGGTTCAAATGTTTTACATTCAGCCAGGCTTTAGCCTAACTTCAGTCTCAGTATACTGTATTCATCTCATTCAGTGATGGTTAATGCAGAATTCCTCCCAATAAATTCAATTTTTTGCCCATGGCATGAGAAAGAATAACAATATACAAACAGGTGACAAATTAAAGGAAAAGTCTGACAGGAGTGGTGTGTCTAGCCTTCACAGTGATCAGAATTCAACACAGCTGAACACCTGTGGATTTTGGAGAAGGCCATTAGACAGCCTTCCCCACCACCACTGCCATCAAAACACCAAATGCAGGAATATGTTTTGGAGGAATAATGTTCATGAGCTTTTGTATTTGTTTCCAAAAACGATGCATAATTAAGTTAATGTTGTCGAACATGTTTTTAAATTACAAATTTCAGTTTTTATTTCAAGAATATCGGTTTGGCTGTCTGTCCATGAATACACACACACACACACACACACACACACACACATAATTAAGCTGCATATGTTGAAGCTTTTATATATATATTTGAAGCCTCAACATACCAGCTAATATTGAGCTAGATTTAACCAGTAACAAGCTAATACCAGCAAAGAAACAATATTATGAGACCATTTGTACATATGGTGTAGACCTTGAAGTGCTGTATATTTATTTTATGAATTGTTCACAACTGTTCATGTTTAGTAAAACTGACAGGTTTTTACAACAGTGAAAGTTGCTGTTGTCTGTCTGCATGTTATGAAAAATGTGGAAACTCGAAGTAGAATCTGTTTTGCTGGATTATTTACTCACATATACTTTACATCCTATAGCCTCCATAATTAACTGGGTTAATGAGTAAATGTTACACCTAGGTTCTGTACCTCTGCAGGGTATGAACACAGTCTACACTATGGCTTTGCAGGCCAATGAGTCAACAGCTACTCAGGCCCTGACCAGGCATGGATGGATGGGCCGGCAGCACGTCAGGGGGGTTCTAATACCTACACTCAATGAGCTGGCTAATGGGAGTCCTTTAAACCTGACCCCTTTTCCTCACACATTTACACACCGAGCCCTCCTGGCTTACCCCGCCGGGCCATCGGAGGCCAGAGGAGAATGGCTCGACTCACTGACAGCCTTACAGCGCGGCCTTAAGCCTGACATTTTTCTCATGTGTAAGAGTCATAGTCCCATTCTCTCTAAGCCGCTCAGTTGTGTTTTTCAAGGTTGGACTTGATCGGCCTGCTCATGGCTGTCAAAGGCACGGCTTATTTTGCATACGCTGCAGTTGCATCAATATTTTGAACCTGTTTTGCAAGAGGAAGGTTGGCTGAACAGACTAGATGCAAAGGTTCAGATCTGCTCTATTTAACACTCAGTGTCAGAGAATGTTCACACCTGGTTGTTTAGGAGCATTTACTGACTCTTATTGACTTTATTAAGAATAGTCTTAAGCTTTCTGTTCATGTAATTAGTACATGTAAATGTGTGGTAAATTGTAACCAAATTTCCAGAAAATCTACAAAACAAAGTGCACATTTTCACACACTTCCATCCACTGTCATTAGTCATTAATTTTGTTTCATGGAGATCAGTAATAGTAATATAGTAAAAGTAAATATTTTACATGATTTATATGATTTAGGCCATAGCTAAATCTGAAGAAAATAATGGCTAGTCATCAAGCTTCTGTTCAATGTTTGAATCACCATTAGCTTCATAGGAACAAAAAACTTAAAGTGGATTTTTGTACTTTGCCAGTTTGAAGTAATATTTCATACCAGTATCAATAACATAGTACCTAAGCTGTTGATTGAACTGAATGATGTTTTTGACCCAGGATTTCACCCATTTTGTCCCAAAAAACCTAAAGCTATCATTTGTTTGTTTTTTTTCTCTGAACCACATGTAAACATGACCTTTCTCTCTCATACAGTACTGCTTCAAACTACCAGTGTTTGTAAAAGTGTACATTTCTTTTTTGCAGCTCTTCATACACAGTGTTTTGTTGCCGTTTTCCATTTATAATGTGGCATTTGAATTTGTTTCTTGTCATTGTTCAAGGAGTGTTGTTCTCCTCACTGATCCACACATGCACTCACAAATTAAATTAGAATGTGTTGTCACCATTTCTTTGCTTGTTTGTGTACTTGTATTTACCTGAATTGATGCACCAATTTTTCCACCTCTCCCAAGGATTTGAGTTTTTTGAATAGTTTCTTCTTATAGCTTCTTCTTTAAGAGACAACTTTATGATTGCAACTGCAACTTCTTATGTTATTACCAGTGTGTGTACATTCAGCTCTAGAAATGACCTCACTGTGAGTACAGAATACTACCAGCTGTAAAGCAATTTGTGGTCAAAGGTCATGTTTCGAACTTTTCATTAGAGTCATGTTTGTTTGCGTTGATGAAATTAATGTGTGTCAAAGTGAACACTTAACAGGTTGCACCAGAATATGATTCCCCCCCTTCTCTAAATGGCCACCACTTCTGCAAACCCCTACATAATCAAAGTTGAGACAGTCGACACCGACTCACAGACTGTATTATTCATTATCTGTGACTGAGAGAGAAGTAAAGGCTGTCACTGGAGCCCAGTCAGTGAGGATTTAATTAACAGAACCTGCCACATTCCACTATAGCCTCTGCCTTTCTCAGAACTCATAAAAGCCATCGCTATCTACCGTAATTACACTAAACATGTCACAATAAAGCTCTGCCGATGATTAATTTTAGTTGTGGAGAGGATCAATTAATTAATTTATTTGCAAACCGCTGCACCGCTTCCTTTTGTAGACCCATTTCATTAACCGTCACGCTTCCTGATTTTTGGTCGTGTCCTTTTTTTCCCTTTTTCCACGACACCTGGAGGAATATCCTGTCTTATTAGCCACATCGCATTACCACAGATATTTACCATGAGCCCTGAGGTTTTTCCATCTCAGAGGCAGTTACATTAAAATGAGTAGTAAACCACAAACCGTGTATTCCGTAATACCATAATCTCAAGGGTCTTCAATCAAACTCCTGTTAGTAGGACCACAAGGCAAGAAGTCGAGCTGTAATCTCAAAATGAAAGCCTACAGCTGTGCTACTCATATAGCGTAGTTAATGGAGGATGTGATTCTGTGCAGCAGTGCTTGTCCCACAAGGTGACTCGGTCAGCACAACCATGTGAATTCAGAAGACCACCCTTGGGTTGTAGTAATGGGTCGAAGGCCACGGTTATGTACTAACTGGTGCACTGCAGCATAAATAACAGGCACGGGGCATCTGGCAGGGCCGTAGATCATACTGACGACAGTGGAAGTATGATATCAGATAGGAGAAC